>CAIGRF010244614.1:0-12050 GCA_903798235.1 Fraxinus ornus
GTGGTGAAAAAGTAATGAAAAGTTTTTGATTTGTGTGTAATATTATTTTATTTGGAGAATGTGTGGTTGAAATAAAGAATGAAAATGAAAATAAGAATGAGAATGAGAAATTAATGAGTGTCAAACGGGGGCTAAATACGCCCCATGTTCTCTTCACTTCCCCAAATACAATTTTGTAATTTTCAGTTTTATCTTTCAGGAAAATGTCAATTTTACCCTTGAGCCTAACCCCTTCTTTCATACATATTTACCAGGACCTTCTCCATGAGACCATGACAACCTCCCTAGTGCCATCTTCCTACGCTCTCAATCCCACCACCACCTTTTGTTGTCCAGCCAAATTCTTACCAACATCTGTGCCTACCTTAACCACCACCGTACCCCATTCAACCTTCACCATCACTATGTTGTTGGGTGTCTCTAGAAAGTATTAAGGAAGGTTGAGAAGCTGGTGCTGGGACTCGGGGGCTTAAGGAGAAAATTTGGCGATATTTTGGAATATTTAGGGTTGCAAAGATAAATTTATTTAGATTTCAAATTGGGCATTAACATAAAAATGGGCTGTCAGAGAGAAAAATGAGGTTGGGGATTTGGTTGATTAGAAAAATGTGTTTCTTTGGGATAATATCCAGAAACTTTATCATTTAAGATAAAAACTGTGTATTCTTAATCTTAAGAGTAAAAAACCTGCTAAAATTCTGAAGCACATTTAAGAGTCTATACAACTTAAATAAAGCAGGTTAGTTATGTGGAAGAGCAATTCTGATTTTAGTCTTGTATCCAACTAGGCAATAGCTATATCATTAGATTACAAGGGAAAATATCCTATTGATTAGTATGAAATAAAATATTAACTGAACAAAGATTAATTTGAATGTCAATATATGGTAAATGTCGAATGGTAAAGGACAGCTGAACCAAACTGACAAAATTGCATTTGGATGTGGGCTTGAACCAAACTTGGAGCACGGAATCCAGAAAGGTATGGGATCGAGACAGACAGATAGATGAAGATGGCTCTATGAACTATTTTCTAAGAGTGAAGCTTCACTAACCCCTACCGAATACTCACAAATTGGGGGGGTAGGGGGGCGGTATTTTTTTTTGACTTTCCACCTCATGTGAGAGAGGCTGCTTTAGAGGCTGCTTTGCCAGGCCTTTTGCCGATTTCTTTAATTCTTCTGCCTGATATCGAGCAAATTCTGAATTTGTCTACCAGGGTGAGGCCAAGAGTGCTCAGCTGATTGGTCAAGCTATTGCCAACAATCCAGCATTTATTACTCTCCGGAGAATTGAAGCATCTCGAGAATTGCACACACCATCGCAAATTCAAACAACAAGGTTTACTTGAATTCTGATGATCTGTTGCTGAACCTTCAGAATCTGAACTTGGAGCCAGCCGCCGGGTGGAAAGAAGCAACGGAAAATTGGCTGACTTATTTTTTACCCGTCTGAATTTAGTTTTTCTTATTGAGCCAGTGAAGTAGTGGTAACGGCTCATGCTGGCTGCAATCTATGAATGGAACTTTCTATTTCTTATTCTCCGAAAATAGTGAATTTGTTTCGCTTGGGAAACTATTTTCATTGAAAAGGCAAAATCTTTCTTCAAGGTTTTGAAATTTTTATATTGAGGTTCCGAGATTCACCTCAAACATCATGGTCTTGAGGAGTGCTAGATGTTTTTGCTTTTGAAGTAAATGCATTATTGCTCATTCATTGGTTAGTTTTTGGTTATCATCTTGTTCGATGCCAAAATTGTTTCATTTTATTGCATCTTTTGATTAGTATTGAGCCTGGTTCTTTGGAGTGCATTGGAATTTATTTCTTGCATTCTAACAGAATCCCAGGTGGAATCTGTTGATGTGTTGGTATGTTACAAAAATTCTGGATGATCCTGAAATTTACATCGTGTGCTCATAACAATCCTGAAGTTTAAAATGGTCTTTGTTAGTCTTTAAACTTACAACCTGTTTGGAAAGAATCTATAATCAGTTTAATTTATAAATAGATATAACAACTTATCGTACAAGATTAGCCTGAATCTAATATTGCACAGTCGATCAAACTTATCCGGTCAGACGAATTGAACAATATTGAAGACCCAAAATCTTGATTGACCAAGCACTACAATATTCATCCATTATCTGGATAAAAAATGTTATCTACAGTCCTGAAAAGATAGAAAAAAATAAAAATAAACGAACGGAATGCTACCGTCTCTTGAAAAGGTCATTTGCATTCCACCATTCTGAGTGAGTGCTTGGAGGCTAATTTTGGAGCCATGTATCAAACTAAACAGGTTGAAATGAAAGAATATCCCTTTCATATCAGCTAATAATACAACAGTCGTATTAAATCGTATCTAACCATGAATCAAAATCATCCAAGAGTTTTGATTTGGAAGCAGAATCCGAGGAAGAGGGGGCAGCCTTTACATTATGGGGTAGCGTTTTATCATTTATGTTTATCAGAGCAGATGTTTCCTCAAGTAGGTTATCAATAGTGTTGTCGATAAGGGCAGGCATCTTGGAATGTTTCTTAACATCGTGTCCTTTGTTCAAACTTTCAGCAGGGCCCGACTGAGAAGCATCTTCTTGCTGTAGATAAGACGAGGTGTTTGACCTCTTCGTCACACTTAAGGAATCAAAAAACTCGGTTTCACCAAATGAGTCAAGAAGCATGTCGAGTTCTGCTTCTGCATCAGCTGCTTCAAATCTAGGTGATTTCATAGCAGCCAAGTCCACATTGGCATTGGAAATGGACTCAGGTAAAGATCTTTGGTCAGTGTGATTCACATCAATAGCAGTTGTAGCAGGAAGATCTGTGGTGATGGTGGCAGCAGAAGATATAGATGCACAATCTCGTTCCTTGAATATATTTTCTTCAGGCTCTCGACTGAGGGATGACACATCAGCCGCAGGAGTCTCGTGTGAAATTTGTCCGACATCATGTTTGTCTTCGCTGTATTCTTGTAACTCATCAAGCTACCAGGCATAATTCAGAAAAGAAAAATGAATACAATGACAATCGATTTGCATTAATTAAGACAACTATTATCCAAACTCACATTGCAAAACCAAGTCTCAGTAAATTCCTATTCGAAAAATGTATTGAAATGAGATTTGTTAGTAAAAACCATAGATGCTTGTGTCTAGCTTCCAACATGAAAATTTAGTTATAAACAATTTGGCAATCAACTTTTTTAATTTTAGGTGGTCACTGTTTCTGTTACCAGTCGAGCTACTAATTTATAGATCTTCTTGCCTTTTAGTCATGGAAAGTGGGGGGTGGGGTAAGGCCGGTAGGGGACGGATAGTGGTGGGCTGAGGTGTGAGAGAGCATATGGTGGTGTTTTCAGAAAGGTTGAGAACTGAAATGCCTCAAAAAATTGAATTGAGTTTATTTGAATGGTGCTAAGACTTAATTGAACAGTCATCCCGTGGTAAGAAAATTGCTAGTTTGGGTTTCTTTAAATGCTTATAAAATTTATTGGGCAATTTAGATAACAAAATTTACTATAAGAAAATTTTAGTATTTTTCCCTAGATTTTACCCGACTAAGATTACTAAGATGGTAAAATCACCCATCAGAAGCATAAAATCCATCTAACAATTTATTGAATACAGGGAAATAACATGACAGATTAGCACACAAGCAAAGCAAATTCAAAATTCCACAGAATAACACAAATATTATAAACTTTACAAGTGAGACTAGAGTCAGAAAAATACAGCAGCAACAAATTTGGAGAAAACTAAGAATTTTATAGCTCTATATAAATGTAATACACGATTTATTTTAATGCAAACTTTCTGAATCCAAATCTGAGGAATCGACCAAGTAAAACTAGAAAAATAAATAATATAGCAAGAAGATACGTAGAAATAGTGATGCAAAACAAGGTGATGACTCGAGAAAATGGACCAAGAGAGTGTCACCACTTTAAGAATTAGAGAACGAGAACACCTTGAGAGTGTCCCTGATGCAATTAGATATTAATGAAAGTATATGCTATAAAAATGCACATTATGACTTCAAGTGTAACGTCACAATAGACATAAAAAGGTTGAAATGTCACAAGAATAGCAATTTTTAGATCAAAACCTACAGAAGTACTATCTTTGGCTTGTTGGAATATCCGTAGTATTAACAAATTGCGGATATAATGGCTCAATTCCCTGCTAACTGCTAATTTGTACAAGCAAGCAGTTTTCCTATAGTGTAGGTAATCTTTAGATGCAAATGTGGCACAATCCTATAGGCTGTATTGGTAGGATGGAGTAGTTTTCGTATTTGTCAACCATCTCATTGAGATGTTAGAAAGTGACTACATGCTCTGTAGCACGGACACTTCAATTAGGGTAGCGTGTGTCAGACACGAGTCGATACCGACACTTCTCGAACACTCTACCGTAATCATTTTTCTTTCTATATTAGAAATAAATTGATAGAGAAAAAAAGTGAAAAAGGTCTTATTGTATTGATTTCCGAAGTGAATTTACTGTGATTGCTTTAGGAGTTAGCGAGAACCCCTCACACTCTACGAGTCAAGTCCTGCTGGTGCTAGAGAACTCCACCTGGAGATATGCTTAAAGGACTTGCAGGAAGATTTCATGGGTGGTGCTGAAATTATAAAGTCGGATCCAGTTGTGTCCTTTCGTGAGACTGTTCTTGAGAGGTCCTCTCGCACTGTTATGAGCAAATCACCTAATAAGCACAACCGTCTGTACATGGAAGCCGGCCCATTGGAAGAAGGACCTGCTTAGGCTATTGACGATGGACGTCCAAGAGATGATCCTAAGGTTCGTTTTAAGATCTTGTCTGAGGAGTTCGGTTGGGATAAGGAGCTTGCAAAGAAAATTTGGTGCTTTGGTCCTGAGACAACTAGTACAAACATGGTAGTTGATATGTATAAGGGTATCCAGTGGTTTTCAGTGGGCTTCGAAGAAAGGCCCATTGGCTGAAGAAAACATGAGGGGCATCTGCTTCGAAGTTTGTGACGTGGATCTTCATGCTGATGCTATTCACAGAGGAGGCGGTCAGGTCATTCCAACTGCTATGAGGGTTATTTATGCCTCTCGTCCTCTGTAGCACGGATACTTCAATTAGAGTATCGTGTCTGTGTCGGACACAAGTCGATACCGACACTTTTCGGACACTCTACCGTAATCATTTTTCTTTTTATATCAGAAATATTATATATTATTAATATAAAGTTATTAGCAAGTAACAAATAGAACTCATGTTTAAAATATTTCAACAAGAAAAATTAATAACAAATATAAAACTAAATTTATATTATATAAATGAATAATTTTTAAGAATTTATTCAACGTGTCGTGTCTATACTTTTTTTAAAAATCGCGTGTCGATGTATCCGACACGTGTCCGTGTCGGTGCATCATAGACTACATGTGTTATTTAAATATTGTCTTCAATATCCTATAATGCAGGCAATCTTCAGCTGCAAATGTGGCACAATCCTATCGGCTGAATTGGTAGGAAAGAGTAGTTTTCGTATTCGTCAACCATCTCATTAAGATTTTAGAAAGTGACTACATGTGTTCATCTAAATCTTGCCTTCAATATAACCCCTTATGTGCAAACTGAATTCATTTTTGAGTAATTTTATTCATTACAATTTAGATAATCATTGGTCTATATAGTAGTGGGGTCATTGTCCAATGTCTGAAAAAGTATTTGCTGAAAAGGTATTTGCACTTCATTGGACAACGTGACATGACCCCACTACCACATTGATCGATGATCATCTAAATTCTAGATGAATAGCATTATTCTTCATTTTTAGATCAGAGGTCTAACACTATACGGGTGGAGATGAGACTTGAATCCATGTTTCTTTGCATGACACCATGGTAACAATCTCATCTAAAAGTTTAAGCTATTATAGGGTCGCCGCATGCGTTCATTTAAATCTTGCTTTCAGTATTAAACCCAATGATTTGCAAATTTGGCCAATAAATTCACAATATAAACCTGAATTGGCTCCAGGTGCTCCAAGTCGCACTTCAGATCTGGAGCCTATCCTATATGCGTAAAATAGATTACTCATACATAAATCATTGGCCTTGCAAAATAATCTGAAAATCAAGGGCAATTTTTTTAAAATAAAAAAAATACTCTTTCAGAATTAAAAAGTTGCTAGTCATAAATATAAAGCAGGAAAAGGTAACAAGATGTATTAGTCATCGGTTGATAAAAGTGTAGCCATGTGTTGTGCACAAGCTTCAAGGCACAACTGATGCCATTCAGCTACCTAAGGAAAGTGACATTTGTGCATAAGCCTTTTGCCTCTGTAGGTTCTATCAGAGAATCAACAATGACAAGCAGCACTTGATGTGAAAAAGAACTCCAAGATGAAAAGCCTATATTGACCTCATGAATAGATACGAGGCATGAAGAAATTTAGAGTGAATCTACGAGGACCAGAAAAAGAATAGATTAAAGGAAATTTTAAGTACCAGCTCTGGAGGCAGTAAATCTGGTTCAGTGAAAAGCCTTTCTGAAACCTTTGCTTTTGCAAGTTGTGCAGAAAGAGTATGCAGATTTAGCGATAGAAATGGTGCCTGCATAATTACAAATGCAACATTTATCAGAAGAAGAAAAAAAGCCAAAACTTTCTTCTCTTCTTCTTTCTATTCTAGGAGCAATAAATACATCAAGAAGAAGAGGAAGAAGAAAGGGAAACTGATAAGAAGAAAAAAATGAAAAAAAAAAAAAAAACTTAGATACACCTAATGCAACATTTCCAGCATTAAATTAAACTAGTTATTTTCGTGGAATAGCTGTTAACAAAAGGGCCAAGGAGGACTCGGTTTTAAGATATTTTAGAAAGCTTGAAAATGGATGCCGACTTAATGGTTCCTAAAGGACAGAGGGTGCAGCTGGTTACTACATAACAATGTTTGAACACTCAGCTTCCACTAAAAAGGAGCCAAAATAATGGAAGATTTTCAGTATCACCATGCATGCAAAACTTTACAAGTCATCTTTCATATCGCTCATATATTTAAAATTAGAGGGAATGAAGGCATGTCAACGTCACATATTCAAACTTTTCACCTTTAGAGTTATAAAATGGATGTCATGATTTATTTTACTGCAAAAAATTGTATAACATTTACATTGTTCCTTTGCTTCTAGTTTTTCATTGTGCTTTGAGACTAAAATGATGTATGAAAGAAAACCTTTAATACCACAAGACAGTTGGATGCAAAAGCAAACTTCACATGTTTTCATTGAATACTAAATAAAGCTTTCGATTGTATGTTTTCAGTTATTATTTAATTTTCAAGATTCCTTTTATGTAGGATAGCAATAAAATTTGAAACGAGGCGAATGCTCAAAACAATATAGTAATTAAAAAGAAATTAGAAACCTAAAGATTAATGTAAATCGCCATGTTTTGCCCAGGTAGTTGATCTATGTCTATTTGATATATCCGTGGATGACTTCGACCTGTTACTCTAAACAACAAAATAGCAAATGTTATGCATGTGTGTGTTTGTAAGAGTAAACTCAACTTCGTTGCTTTTCTTAAATTGACATTTTATAGGTAAAAATATTTAATTCTCAAACAATGACACAAATCTACTTTTCAAAGAGAATCTTTTTCCATCTATAGGACTTTTCAAAATGCATTTGAAAAGACACTGCTCCCTTACTCGGTAACCTTACTCTGCAATTAGGTTTCATTAATGTTAATTATTATTGAGCATAAGGAAAGAAAATTCCTTCGATTGACAAATCTTGCCCAGCATTGATTAATTCTAACTTAATATCATCCTGGACCATCTCACCAGTCACTCACTCATGCACGTGCATGGACATTCATTGACCCGGACCTCACATTTAACTGAGCATTTGGTCAATGGACCATCAAAGAGACGTGAGGTTTCCATGCAAAAGTCTCCACAGTCCCTTTCCCATTAAAAGACATGATCTTTTTTGCTCTGCTTATTTTGCATCTTTATATATGGGCTTGACAACATGGGCCATATTACTTAAGGTTATTCAAAAATCTTTATCAACACGAGTTTTTCATCTTCCCAACAATTAAAGTAAAAGAGAAAGTTAGAACTTAACTCATTTTTTTTTTAATTTTTTAATTTTGTTAATAAACTATTGGTTTTAAGAAATCTCTAACTATTAATCAACAATTAAAAGTGTTTTTTCTTGATAATGAGCATTTCTATATAGATGTAGAAGGATTTGTTTGGGAAGATAGAATCACCTTTGACATTTCTTCTTCTGCAAATAATTCTAAATCATAAATCTACAGCTGTCCCACTCATGGTTTTAGTTGGTTAAAAAAAAAAGGTCAAGACAAAGGTATATCATGGGAGATGGAAGGAAAGCACAAGGCCAGTTCTTATAAAAAGATAGCTTCACTCCATAAGAGGAAAATCAGCACAAGCTGAATTCACTTCCATGAGACTATGAATGAAAGTTGCTTCGAACAGAAAACCAGATAAATGGTGGTACTAACTCTAATCGCCCTAAGGTATCAAAATTCCTTGTCACATAAGCAGAGACTTGCACAAATGGTGTAACGAGTGCGCCTGCTGTCTCTGACATGGCAATCCAATTTTTATTTTTTACCATTTTTGGAATCAAAATACCTAACCTAACTAATAAGAATTTCCCTCTTGATGAAGAAATCTACATCCTTTACACTACACATTACTTAGACCGGTTCTAAAATGTCATTTTGGGCAAATTAGAATCAAATATGAAAGAGAAAATACATGAAAAGTTACCCGATTTTCTTTATTTTTATGGTATGCGAACCAAATCTTGTCTCTTTAAACTTCGATTTTTTAGTCTCTCAAGTATTAACATTGTTTTCAAAGGAAAGAAAAAATAGAGAATATAATTTAATTTGTTTTAGATGCTTTTTAACTATTTTCCTTTTCATTTCCCTTTTATTGGGTATTTGGATTCTAACTATGTGTAAAGACTAATCCAATTTGTTAATTCAACACGAAGTACCACCAGTATGATAGAATGCAATTCCCAGTGATAAAAACATAGGATAGAAGTTATATGATGGAACCATGATATAATAAATATTGTGCCAAAAGGATTTTAGGGAAGTATAACATAACAGTTCATGAGTAAATATGGCAAAATTTAATACTACCACCGAGACATAACATTATCAGATATTATACAAATTTTAAGTACATGGCCAACCGTCCCTTATACAAAACCCACCATTTAATTCTTATTGAACGCCAAACGTATCTAGGAATGTCATCACTCTAGTAGACAGTGCTCACGCATTTTTTTATCGTGGTTGCGGAGTCTCTTTTGGGGTAACCAACAAAAGTTAAAATCTTGATATATTCTATGGATAGTTGATCTTTTTTCATTTTTGGGTGGGAGGGGGAATAGGATTCTAAGTGATCAAAGATGAAAAATTGGGAAAAAAATATGTAAGAATTTGAAGGATATTGTTGCACAAGAGCATACACTACTATGTCCTGACAATTTGGTAAATAATTACCACATAGAAGGCTGTGATTACTATTTTAGCACTCTATTTCTCTCTTTCTAACAAACTCTGACTGCATCTAGAAAAGAACAATTGACAAGTAGAGCAACTTCAGTTTTCATTTAACGGAGAAAGAAAGATAACCTCATAACTGGTAGTTGCTTTGTCTTCCACCTTGAAGTTATCAACTGCTATCCATGACATAATGCCTTGCCCTCTGGCAGAAAGCAATGGACCTAACCCCTGAGTGAAGTCTAAGAAAGACTGAAGTCAATTCCCAGTCATAATATCCACAAAATACAATGCACAAAAAAATTAAATAACAATTGGATCAATTAGGTCATCACATGATTTTAATCGTTTACTCAAATTTTTCAACACATGCCAAGATCACACAACATAACTAATGTTTTAGATGCAAGATATAGGAGGTAGGATGCATGTCTAGTACATCAACAATTATGATAGATAAATTAAGTTATCAAATGCGCGCACCCTCAACTCCGCCAAAAACTTGGAAGAACTAAAATCTCCTCATAAAAATGCTTTAAACAAAAGTTAAAAAGAGAGAGAAAGAGTTACTGAAGACACCATTAAATGATAGACAAACAAAAGACAACACTGAGATAAAGTCCAAACATTTTACACCCATTTACTATTTTATAGAAGAAAAGAAAGTCAGAAGGGACTCTTGACGAAGTAAAACAATGCCTATGTACATCTTATTACTTTTGTCTGCGATTCAAAAACATGTTTCCCCAAAACTGCACGGTAGTTACAGAAAGAGTGGGTAAAATGTTAATTAGGGATAGAACAAGTTCGTGAACCTAAGCATACTTCTCTGATGAACTTCTTTAGGTTCTTCTCTGATAAACTTCATTGCCTAATTTTAACCAAGGCTGGGTCTTGAATTATAACGATATGATAGGGCACACTTCATAAAAATAATAATAATAATAAAAATCAACTGCCCAAGCCTGTCATTAGAAGATTGTAGGTATATGTGTCAATTAAACAGATAAAAACAACCAATTCTTTTTTTTTTTTTTTTTGAGTGAAGAAAAGATATACCATCAAGGACATCATTGAGTGAAGAAAAGATATCGGAAGAATAATTTCCTTGCGACTCAGCCTTGGCCTCTGAAAGTAGGTAAGCATAATCAGCGCCTTTACTCTTTCGCATAACATCAGTTACCTGGCTACTACTCTCTTGGACTGTGTCCTCTGAATCCAAAACGAATTCTTCTTCATACCGATCCCAATTTGACGGGAGTTTCCTAAAATTCTGAGATTGTCGGGGTTTGTCTGCAACTTGCTTGCCAGGCTGCTTCTGTCCACCACTAGCTGTACCTGAGCTAACTGAAGGTGCTTTTGATGTCTGATGAGGATTATGCTTCTTACTGTGATGTAATGAATGCGCTCTCTTTGATTTCGCCAATGCTTTTGAATCCATTATTCTATGAAATCGCTTCACAATAATATCTGCAGAATTTCAACGGAAAATCAATAAAGGAAACTTCCGCTAATATTCAACTAATAAAAAAAAAAAAATCATTCACAACAATCACATCTAGTGCGATTTCAACATATAAATTCCGTTTTTACACTAATGATAATCCGAAACTACCTTCCAACTCTGTTGATGAAGAAGTTGACTAGAAATCGCTGCTACACAAGATAAATTGGTGCCAAGGGGGTGACGAATATTTCCCCTTTTTGCCTCTCCCCCAATATTTTTAGCGTAATTCCGATGAAGAAAACCTTAGCCGCTTGCTCCCCTATGTTCTATGAATAAGACGTGAACAGGCATAGGTTATAGTTTGGCAGCGCAAACCTTTTAATTGGGTTTTACGTTATTTTCTCGTGAGTTCATAATTAATTTTAGGGATAATTGCAGCAGCGGTCCAAGTATTTCATTTTTTTACAAACTTTACCTTAGCTTTCACTTTGTGCCAACCACAATCCTAAATCTTTTAAAAATTAGCACATGGAGTCTAAATGGATGATTTATATTAATTTGACCGTTAGTTGACCAAATAAATTAACTTTGACCAATTTTATAAGGGGTATAATGGTAATTTTGAATTAAAATAAAAAATAAAAAAAAAACAAAAAACTAATTCACTATTCACCTAAAACCAACCAAGAAACCCACCACTACAATCCATCATCGTCATCGTTGATATCCACCGATTGCCATCCATTCCACCTAGCGCCAACGATCACCATGTCGCGTCGACCATCGTTACCCACCACGCCCAACCAAAACCCAATCCATCTCCACCACGATGCTTGCGACTGTCACTCACCTACTCACACATTGAGCCAACAATTGCTACCAGCGCCATCGCGGGGCCTTTCTATCCGTCACACTCCGTCAATTTCCTCCTATATTCACCTTTTTGAACAAACCCACCCCACCTCCCACACAAATCAAAGCCATATATGCACAAACGATCACTAAAATTCAAAAATTCTTGAAAATGGGTAGTCAAATCAATAGCAAAATTGAGCGAAAAAAAGCATCTGAAAC
>CAIGRF010244622.1:24723-46426 GCA_903798235.1 Fraxinus ornus
ATTCGACGTATCAAATATACGGAGAGGAAATATTTTCTAAGTAATTAATCTTGTCTAAACTAATTGTTAAATTCTTACATCTTTTACCTAATGCGAAACAACAATGACATCAATTAGAGAATCAAGAGCCTTCCGGGGGAATGGAGGTTAACCAATTAGGTGGAGTAGTCTAATTTCATATAAGCCCATAATTTATGCGAGACTTTGTTTGCATTTTTTCAACAATTCTCATTTGAACGAAGTATCACATCATCACGATCCCTCTTCAGGGAATAAAAATATCCATCCCTCTTCCTCAAATTAGGTAGGAGTACATGCTCTATCAAGACCCAACTAATTACCGTCTTACATGAGCACAACTGCCTTAAGAGCCAATCCTGGATTTTCTAGCCATCAAGAACTTAGGGCTCACAAACTTTGTTCGATTGCAATTGGGGATCCATCTTGTGCGTTCACAAGGTGAAGTTTGGGGCCTAGCTCTGATCCGATCCCAAAACATTAATCCATTAGGAAGAGTGGCCGAATGCTTTGTAATCATTTAAGATTGCACTACTAAACTTTGATAGCATATTGGACAAGATTGACTGTATAACATAGACAATATTAAGAAATTAAAAGAAGTTCGAGTTCAATACGGTCTTCATTCACAGATTAAGCATGTCCTTTTCCAGGTAACGGTATCCATCATAAACTACCAGCTATTCCGGCACATAGAGTATCCCGGTTGGAAGCTAAGCTGGGCATGGCCAGGCAACGAGGTAATCTGGAATATAGTGGGAGCAGAAGCCACTGAACAGGGAAATTGTTCGGCATTCGGAGGAGGAAAACTTCCCCATTGCTGCGAAAAGGAACCAGTTATAATAGACCTTCTGCCTGGAACCCCATACAATAAGCAGGTTGCAAATTGCTGCAAAGGTGGAGTAGTTTCATCCATGACTCAAGACCCCGAAAAATATATCTCTGCTTTTCAGATGAATGTTGGAAGTTCTGATACAAAAGGTTCTGGCCCCGGAATTCCTGTAAATTTCACTCTTGGACTTCAGGGATATACCTGTGGAGAACCATTTCAAGTCCCTCCAACTAAATTTTCCGAAGATCAAGGACGTAGAAGGACACAAGCACTTGGTAAGTCCAGATATTCACTATATAGTTCGTATGGTAAAACTATTGTACAACACTGAATAGTATTTTTTATATGTATGTGGATTTATTGCAGCAACTTGGAATGTGACGTGTTCTTATTCCCAGTTTAGAGCTTCTGCGGCGCCAACATGCTGTGTTTCGTTCTCAGCATTCTACAATGATACCATAATTCCATGCCAAGACTGCAGCTGTGCTTGCCAAACTGGTGCAAAATGTGTAAAGTAAGTTTCAAAGTTAATGAAAAAAACGAAATTGTTTAAGCTTAGTTATACATACATCGTCTCCATTTTTCTTATTGAATTGTCTGTGGTTATAGGGCTGGGGATCTGCCACCAGTATTGCAGCTACAGCACAATGAACCACCACAACCAGTGTTGCAATGTAGTGACGATATGTGCCCTATAAGAGTGCACTGGCATGTGATGCAAAGTTACAGAGAGTACTGGAGGGTCAAAATTACAGTGACAAATCTAAATTATGTCAAGAATTACAGTCAGTGGAACTTGGTGGTTTTACACCCTAATCTCCAAAGTGTTACGCGGGTTTTCAGTTTCAACTATAAGCCCCTCAACCAATATGGCAATATAAGTAAGTTCGTTTTCGTTTGTACTAATATACTTGCTTAATGTCAATTATGTGTTAATATCAATAACACTTTGTATCTTCAGATGATACTGGAATGTTTTATGGGATTCAACATTATAATGACATGCTGCTCCAGGCAGGAGTAAATGGAAATGTACAGACAGAAATGCTACTGCACAAAGATCCAGGGATTTTCAGTTTTAGAGAAGGGTGGGCATTTCCCAGAAAAATATCATTCAATGGTGAACAATGTGTATTGCCCTCACCTCAAGATTACCCTAGGCTTCCAAATGCTGCACAGTCTTATGCACCAGCAGCCTCTTGTATAATTCTTTCATTGTTGCTGCTGCTAGTTACTGTAATGTTATGAACTTTCTCCTTCAAACATTTAGAGAAGATGATCCTCATTAAAATAGATTGCATATGAGTATTTACTTTGCTTGCCATATTGATTTGGCACCACGGGGTAACATTTTTCCGTCTCTGATTCATTTTTACCAGTTAGACTGTCATGTCAACTTTTTCGTAGTCCAAGTAACGTATATACACCCAATTGTATGAAAATTTAAATTCAATGTTTTAACACCATAAGTCAAGTGACCAACTTTAGAATTTTCCAAAATTTATGTATGCCCGTGTGTATATTACCCAAATATCCATCAGAACATTGAAAATTCCACTATTGAATGAGTTGTTCTATTGAATGATTGTAAGAACATTGTTAAACCAGTTAAGTGACCAAGTTTAGAATTTGCCAAAACTTATGTATGCCCGTGTGTACATTACCCAAATATCCATCACAACATTGAAAATTCCACTGTTAAACCAGTTCTATTGAATGATTGTAAGAACGCGTTCATCAGTAAATATTCAAGAAATCAACAGTTTGAGAATCAATAAAGCATGAAATTGTTGACAAACAATGACGAACTTATCACTCGAAATACAATCATGTCTGGAGAACCACCTCAGGAGAGTCGTCTGCCATAAATACTATTTTCTAGCACAGACCACCAGGTGCACATGGAGACACTAATTTATCGAAAAAAATGACTTAAACAAGTCCAACATAAAGAAAATAAAGGCAGAGAGAAAACAAACAAAGCAGGATGGGGAAGAGCACAAGCACTGGACGAGTCAGGCTTGATCCCACCAAACAAGGGAAACTGTGAGGCACCATCAACTCAGGAATCAGTGAAGGCTCAGTTGAAACTCAGCTATACACTCAAATGTAAAGCTGGCCAGAAACCTCATTGCGGTCACAACTAGCTTCCTTGTGTTTCAGTGAAAGATTAGCAAATTGTTGATCACGATCATTGCTTTTGGCACGTCGATGGCTAGAAGATGGTTGCTGCTGCTGTTGTGGCTGCTGCTGTTGCTGATATAAAGCTCGTAGTCTTCCCACTTCTCTCTCCAAAACTTCGTGCTCAACTGTACATAGCACCACATGTTCACTACTGAAGATTCTTACACTTGTACAATTTCTATTTGCGCACAAAGGGCACCTATGAGTCTTGTTATTTCTCTCACAAGAATTCTGTTTTTCCCTCTAAGGGTTGCTTAACCAAAATGCTAGCACCAAATCATGGACTAGTTCAAATGGATACCATATTTTAATCAAATTAAGATGTGTCATATAATGTTGGAAAGGATTTCTAACAACTAAAAACAAAAGCATCAGTCACCAAAACTACCAAGAAGATTAAGCGATAGGATAAAAACTTACAGTGCTTGATTAGATGCTCTTGAGCTAAACTGTCTAACCTTTGCTTCAGAGTTTTATTCTCCATATTTAGAATGAGATTCTGCTGGTTGAGAAATTCGAGCTCAGCGGAAACTTCAGAGCCTTCTGCCTGCAATTATAGACAACAGAGTGATATCAACAGCTTCAAAAAGTATGCAAGGAAGCAATACAAAATTAAATAAAGTTCCATCTCATAATGTCTCAAGCACAGTGACACTAGCCTGTAGAGCTTGGACATTTCTTTCAAGTTCAGCGATGTATTGAAGTTTCCTGACCCGTGAACGTTGAGCGAATTGCCTGCATTAGATAGAAAGTTCAAGCTTAATGAACAATGAAATATCAATCAAAATTTGTAGTTCCAAAATCAGATGTGATTAAGAAAGTTGTAAAATGTCATGAACAGACAAAACACATTAGCACAAGTTCTTGTGATGCAGTGTGAAAGGGGGCCTTGTTCGGCTTTGAATTCTGAAATTTTCAATTATATCCAAACATTTGAACCGAGTAACTATGTTTCCTCAAAACTGAAACACACAAGATGATGAGAATGGGCAAACAGTGGTTGGATACACAAGGAAACAGGCTAAAACAACTAGGAGTTGGAGGCTAAAGGATTATGAAACTCAAAATCTCAATTACTATAATTTATTGGGTAAAGGATTCAGACATAAAGATCATCCATGCATTTGGACTGGGTAATTCTAGTATGATTTCCACACGAAACAAAAACACGTGACAATGGGCAAACAGCTGCTACACAGAAAATAAACAGAAAATACGAGAGAAGATGTGAAAACGAAAAGAACCGGATCATTGTTATTTAGTGGGTAAAGGGTCGAATCCACATACTGTTTGGCACGTTTAGTGTCCATCTCCGAAGTAGAATGCTTGGCATGAAATGAGTCCTTTTCAGAAGAACCTTCTGGGTCATGAGGGCCATATTCACCAGGATCCTGCTTTTCGATAGGTGAAGATGGACTCCTCTCTGCTTCTCTTGAAGTACTTGATGATCCTGCATTTTGAATAATGGTATTATCCCCAGGAGAAGGAAGTCCACGAGGAGTTGCAACTGAATTCGTAGGCATATCCCATGTCCGGTTTTTGGTTTTGCCTGAAGAATTTGGGCCCCCATAAGAAGAACCATGATGTACATCTCTATAAAATTCAAAATCCTGGGAACCCCATGAAGGCACCGAGGTTAAATTTTTGAACTTGAAATTATCTGGAGCAACATAATTTGTGTTTCCAACATTCACGGTGTCAATATATGTAAACGAATCACTAGATGAGCGCCGATGACCTCTGCGCACAGGAGTTTCTGGCTCATTAAGGAGTTCATCAAACCAAGAAGGTTGTTCCTCTATTAAAAAACTCTCGGAGGAAGTACGTTGATGGTGTGAATTTGCCTCTCTAGGCTTTGGAAGACCTTCTGGTCCAACCGCATAACTAGGGACATAATCAACATATGACGAATATATGCTAGGAATTGGACTTTTTGGAGGCAGTAACGAATTCTTTCCACTGTACATTATATTTTTGAAGCTAGATGGTCACTTGGAAGTTGCCATGGCAAAGAAGACCAGATCCTGTCCCAAATATTAACAATATCAATGTCAGAAAATTACTAATGAACGTAAGCATTCATATATTGGATCCTAAAAGAAACATTCTCAACTACAATTCTCAAGTTTATCCAAGAAGTTATAAAACAAGACAGCATCAAGGAAACAAAACAACCCAACAACGTAACCATTGCATGTGAATTACCAGTTACGAACAAAAGTTGAAATTCCGAAGAAACCATAAATTCCAAAAACGATTATAAAACATCAACACGTATTATTGCCGACCCATCTAAAGGCACGCAGTAAAGCTTACACTTTCAATGAGCACCAATCTTCCAATCATATTATTAACATTCAAAGGAACATTCAATTGACTGAAGGCAAAAAGACTACCCAAGCATGAGGTGATTATGGAATTTGCCGTGCAGCATATTACTATAGGAAGTTCATAAATTCTAGCATGCAACTCCAACACAATATCACCACTGTTCTCTGGCACTACAGTGTCAATCTCCATTACAAAACAACGTTTTCCTATTCAAATCTCATGCTTCATAAAATTTAGCCTGAAATTACTTATTAATACCCATAAAATTTCAAAAATCCAATTACGTCACCCACATTTTCTCATAACCCATAAACACCACTCCACTCTAAATCAAATTAACCCAATAGAATTAAATGTAATGCAAACCTTGAAATAATGGCGAGTAAAGATCTTGGCAATGCGATATAGAGAAAACCCAGAAAAAGGAATCAAAGCTTAATCAAATTCCATTCTTTCAAGGGTTTTTTTCTTCTTCTTCGGCGAACGTCCCCTTTCCCTTTTATTTGTTTGGCTTCCTCCAGGATGTTTCTTTCTCTCTCTACTGCTCTTACATATAATATATATGTAGATTGTCTTCGATTGAGTATTTTTGAAATGTTTTTATTGTCTGTATTTTGCAATTTTCAACCTAAAGATCACTTTGCAGACAGAATTCTCTCACACGGTGAATCTAATGCCAACGTATATTACTGATTGTGAAAATTATATTCATTTTGATAATCTTTTTCTGCATTAATATGGCTAAATGTTGTCCAGTTGTCTCTATCTACCAAGTGGAACTCAAACTCAATAATTTAAGCAAACATGGTTCGAATATTATCTCTATAATCAATTGTTTGTTGTGCATCTTAAGCTAACATTTTATCACACAACCCACAAGTCAAGATTCATTAGTGGATATAAGTTTTATCCCATATTTTGGGTGTGTTTGAGCCACATTTATTTTGGAAAAATGTATTATAGAATAGTAGATTGATGGAGAACGTGTAATTGAAAAAGAAGAAAACATTATTGATGTGATACAAAATATTATTTTATTGAAAAATGTGTGGTTGAAATTTGAAAATGAGTAGAAGAATGAAAATGAAAATTTTAATGCGTACCAAACATGAATTTTGTCTTGTAAATGCTTGTGTGAATGATTTTTCAGAGAATGCATGGTCAATAAAATAGGGAAAATTATGCAAAAAATCTAAAAAATGATTAGCGAGAGAGAAGTGATTCTCGAAAAACTACCATAAGGGCTAAATAATCTATAGAAGTTACACAAAAAAATAAAAACTACAAGTTGACGATAAAAAGATGATTGATTGGAACTACTTTAAACCATATAAAATTATATTAGATCTTGATATTAGTTATAACTCAAGAAATGTATATTTATTTTTATATGATCTTTCAAAGCAATTAATATATAAATAGGCGCAAGATCTATTAATTCAACAGGGATCGTGCCAGCCCGTAGTTGACCTAGTCATCCCAAGGGGGACCGCGATAGCACCTAGAATCCCTACCCTACCACTTATTAACCAACCAAACAATATCTTGGATTTACATTTTACTATGGTAGTATGACCACTAACATTTTTGATCCAGTAAACTCACCATTTCATTTATACTAAGAATTATGTTATTTGTACCATTTGGTGTACATTTTGGTTTACCTGACCCCACATCCTTCCTCACATGGGGGTCGGGTCGGGTCCCACATCCAATAAATACGAGGAACCCGACCCCTATGTGAGTGAGGGAAGGGATGGGGTCGGGTAAACCAACATGTACCCCAAAGAGTACATGTAGCAAGGATGTTTATAATTCACACATTTTCTGGAACTTATGAATGATACTCTCTATAAATTGCTTTATAAATTTTTCGAACCATGTGACGAGTATGTCGAGGTCACAATGTGATATAAATGTATGATTGAGATTAATGTTTTGACTTTACTGAATTTTATAAATTATTTGTGAATTAGTTGTTAACCCAATTGTGGAGTGGGTTGACACACTGTTTACAGCTCACTATTTAATGCATTATGTAGACCTTTCCAAATCTTAATTTGGCATCCATATTAACAATAAATATAGTCACTATTCTATTACTTATCAAACTTTTGAGAATTTGAAATTAAGATGAGATAACATTTGAATTCTTACGATCAACAAACACACATTTTGTTGTTAACAAAAACGAACACGAGGATTGTAATGATAATCAATCAAGAACATCGAAGCACCGGTGATCTTTACAGTACACATAGTAGGTTGTCGAACCCCACCTTAAGCATTATTATGGTTTGGGGTAGTTTTTGGATTCTATATATGAATCATGTGCTTTGTTCTTAGTTCATGGCATCAAATTCCTTATATGCCACCAAGCTGTGAAGTACTGGTCCAATCTTTTTGCAAGCCTAGAACAGCAAAATGATTCATATTTTTCTTCCAAGACAAACAACTGGGAAAAGCTTTTATACCCTCAAAATTTTGAGGTCCTAGCCAGCAAATAATTATGAGACCCTTAAATATTTTTTTTTCCTCCAAGTGTAGCAATCTCTTTAGCATTAATTATGACCATTTCTAATTCAATTTCTTTATAACTTTTGAAAAATAAAATAAGTCATTTAAATAACTTATTTTCAACTTTCATAAGGATTAATTTATAAATTTGAAAGAAACTTTATAAGCTTAACAAAAAATTATAGAATTATGTTGTTTTGCCAAGGGATTTAACACTTTGGCCGACAGATGAAGTTGTGGCAAAAAATAATTGGATAAAGCAATCAAATGATGAAGTGTTTGATTGTTTTTAAAGCAATCAAATGATGTAATGACATGTGTCATTCTGTCATATGGGATATTTCTTTTATTTTTATATTATTTTTTTGCATTGTTTTTTTTTTTTTTTCCCCAGATTTTGGTAGATAGCAAAACATAATTGTAGGTCCATTTTACTCCTTAAACCAATATGTGAGAACTGTTTGTGGGAGAGAGAGAGAGAGACCATTGTCAAGCAAATATCATGAAAATTTTATGCACGAGACTCATTTCAAGCACTTCCTCTTCTAACTTTTGTTCCCTTCAGACCCACCAAACTCATCCTCGTGAACGATGAAGAATTCATTGGATATGGATTTTTTAATTTTTCAAGGAAATTAAATTAGAGTAATAAGAAATACTTGTTTACGGAATTATTTTACTTTTGAAATATAATGATGATCATAATAAAATTGATTTTAAAAAGTACATTTTCTTTTTTACTCTCAAAGTCTCCAGAAATAAATTATTAATACAACTTTGGCTTAAGCAATAAAAATAATTTATTAATCACAAAAGCAAAAAATAAATCCTTAGGCCCTTTATTAAGTGTCCAAGTGTTTTGGGCCTCTTATTTAACGTATCAAGTTCTTTGATTTTGACTTCTTAAAATGTGGAAATTACATTGACTCCGAATTGTGGAGATTACATTTCAAATATCATGGATTATATATATATATATGTTTTCAAATTTAAGTACCGTATTTTTTGGAAAGATAAAAAAGATGCATCAAAACATGACCAATTTCCTAATTAGAAACGCATTTCTACTACTATTATGTTACCCATTATATGTTTGTGATTAGTCTATAATTTTATGATGAATCATGTCGCTGTAATATGCATATCTTTATATATAATATGTGACCTGAGTAGAGTACGTGATAAAATAATTGTACGCGACTAGCTTATTGTGTGACATGAGTGCATGTACAAATATCAAATACTAATGTACGTTTGTTACTTTTGTCATCTATTGCAGGCATGGGGGTATATTATATCAGAAGCTTTATGGTTTCTAGGTAAATTACCACCTATGCAACAAAAAATGTGTTGTCGAATTTTACGGCAAAGTTCAACGATGAACAAAAAACAAATACTAGATGATACATACTTCTACTATTATGTGGATTGTAACGAGATAGTTGTTTAAACTCAACCAATACATTATTTTCTACTGCGGAAGGTCGAGCAATCGAACAAGAAAGAGATGTTGTTTACGGGGGTTGGTAGATATTTACGATTTTGTTTCCCTGAATTCCATTTGGTTACGGGACTTAGATACCTGGTACAGGACATAAGGGGAAGTCTTCAACATTCACATTCCAGGATTAAGGAGAAATATTTTGGATACTTGAACTTACTCACAAATGAAGATGTTAGAGACATCTTCCTTGGTCTAACGAATGAAGACGGGCATGATGTTGTGAGGATTGGGATTCTTTATTCGATAACATCATACATTTTCTCAATCTCGTACAAGAAGGTTGTTAAGAATTATTTGTTTGCTCTTGTTGAAAACTTTGATATTATGGAGATGTTTCCGTGGGCAAAAGATTTGTTTGAACTTTCTATAAATTCATTGAAAGATGAATTGAGTAATAGAAATTCTCATTACATACTCAAAGGATTTCTAGTTGTCTTTCAAATTTAGATTTATGAGTTTATTTCAGAGCTAGATGGGACGGTTACTTCTAGGATGTGGACGAGATGCCCACGTATCCTGAATTGGAGATCATATATACTGCCAAGTGTTAAACTTGAAGACGGGGTGTTCTCAACCACGGATGTAAGTAAGTTTTCATTCCATGCGTATTTACTTAAATAAGTCACAAGTCAGTCACAGTTCACCTTAGAGGGTCACAAGTCACATTATACAGTCAAAGGATGAAAATCACATTTAGCTTTTCACGTGTCACAGCAAATAATTTTCATGCACATGTAATAGTTCTCGTTATCAGGTTACAGCTCACTACTTATGTAGTCACAATTCACATTCTGCAATCAATATACAAATTTTGCTGACAAGTATATTTAATGTCTGGGTTATTAATTTTTCCCTTTTAAAAGTATAGAGGACCCAACTCAAAAAAATAAATGAAACATTTTGTTGGATGGATTTTTTTTTTAGGCTTCAGGCCATTGCATAGGTTGCCTTGGGCCAACGCATGCCCTACATTTAACCGAACTTTTAGAAAGTCAAAAACTATTTATAAAACTAAGAAATCGAAACATGGTTGAATAAATTTTTCGGAGATACTTTGTCTATTAAATTCTTTTTGAAAGAAACTAATCCAAGGTAGGAAGCTTTCTACAAGAAGTATATGTAGAAGCAAAAGTAGGAGTCCTGCCAGACCATAATTCCAATTTAACAAGTCAAATTTACATGTTACCCACAAATTCTTGGAAGATGACAAGAAATGTGTAGTCCCCCACTCCCACCACCCCCTTCTTCAAAAGCCATCTCCATATGCAGCACCATGTTTTTGAAACCTATTTCACATCTCTTTGATACTATGAACAATCTTATAAAAAACAAAAGCAAAACAATAAATTTGTGAACAGTGTCGTTTTTTGGACAGGTATACCCAAGAAGTCTCTTCCACTGGTCATATCCAAGAAGAACAAAAAATAATAAAACACAAGCAGCAGTCATAATTCCAATACTAAGGCCAAATATCCCATGAATGTGGTACAATGTGCGGTGGATGTTCAAACTAAATATCCCAGCCATCACAATCTCAACAGTTATAGCCAACGATGCAATTGTCAATATCAACTGCAGTTTAACAAGCTCATTCCGCTGATTGTCAAGTCAGAGTCTAACATAATCTTCCATATGAAAATCATTAAACCTTGTTACAAGAAGGCTTATTTCCTCAGTTTACCCTTCATTATTCAATTGAAATCAATCATATCACAATCTCTAATTACATTTGGCAAATCATCATAATCACAATCACAATCCCACCTCATCGCTGGTAACATGTTTGATAATGTAGTGGACAGGGACAGAGTCTAAAATTAAAGACATAAAAACCCCTCAACTCTTCTTTTATTGATCTTAACCAGTCCTATGCAATCTAACATCCAACATGAGAGATCCAAATTCAAAACACGCTATACAATTTGCATTTGCACAAACTGATCCAAGATAATGAACAGAGTTTTCACTTCACATTTGCAGAAAAAAAATTCAAGGAAAAGCAGTACTGAAAATTACATTTGGAGCAAAACTCAACCTGAAGTTCAATCCAAGAGAGTCGACTTGGAATGAGTGTGGTCTCAAGCTAAACTGCTGCCTTACATCCACCTTCCGCTCATTCAATGCAGGTGAGATTTCTTTGACAGAACTTCTTATCCCAAATACGACACCAGTTCGCAAAACATCATTGTTGGAACCACATATAGGCGCCAGTCAGCACAATAAAATTCTTAGGCATTATACTATTTGTAGCCTTTGGGGTATACTTTGGTTTACCCGACCCCAACTCCTCCCTCACATGGGGGTCGGGTCCCATATCCAATAAATACGTGGGACCCGACCCCCATGTGAGGGAGGGGGTGGGGCCGAGTAAACCAACATGTACCCTAGCAAGGTTGAATTCTTAAACTGTTATAATTATCTTCCTTTCTTCTCCTCAACCCAACATAATTGTAGCCAATAAGCAAGAAGCTGAGAAACAGTAACCATCATTTTTTTTCCTATTACAGTAAATCTTAAGCATACAATGAGAAATCACAAATTTAATCATTTTCTACAAAATTCTCATTTTCCAATTCAGCTTCTCATCTGCTTGCAAATATCAGCATAAGCATTTACGCATTGAAAACTGACATCATGCAATTTCAGCTTTTGGAATGCTCTGCAATTTGCAGACTGGAATGGTAGGAATAAGCAATCCTCGGAGCAGAGAACCTTCAACAAAGTGGAACTACTTCTGAAATACTCAAAATTTTCCCCAAAAGACCAAATGCACATTCTGGATAGAATAGCATTCCTGAAAGTGTTAATGAAAATCATACAATGGCAAAGGCACCAATGTAGTAGGTTCTACAACATCCCTAGCTCCGAAACTGTTTGTTTCTGCTAATGTCATAGAATTGTACCATCAGCAATCTTGCACTGTAACACTAGAAGCAGACATTCCTACACATATAGCTGGGAATCAGTAACCTACAAAAAGAGGGAACGTTAATCCTGTAAATAGACATACAGAATTCTAAATAATCGCACAAGATAAACTATTACGAAAGACAATAATAAGATACAAATTGTTCTTAATTAATATTTGATCTGCATGATTCTACAAATAATCAAATGTGGTACATCACCTCGTTGAATTTGTATATTCCAGCAAACAACTTGCACAAATCATTAGCATCCTGATAAATGTTGTACGTGATGTCGGGCCAAACATCATAACCAATCAGTGGTGAGGACATACTACAGAATTAGCCATATAAAATGGAAAATGCTACATATAAATGAGATAAATATTTAAAGAATCACAATTGCTTAGGTGATGCTCCTACCTATCTCCACAAAATAAACCCATCACTCAGGAACTGAGAAGATCAAGCCTCCGTTGTCCCAACGCACTCTGATCTCTCTTCCTACTTGAAGTCTCTTCTCTCTAATGATTTTCCCCCACTTGCCAATAAGATTATAGTAACTCTTGCGCCATTTCAACTTCATCGCATATAGATCACCTGTGTCATCATCCCGAGCATTAATGCGAATTTGATGTTCATTCCTCAACTGTTCCCGAGCTTGCTGTGACCAGTAGAAGAGTATGTGATCTTCAACTGCTTTTCCTGGCAAAGTAAGGAATGGATGATTTGTATCCACATCAGACAATGTGAGCGCTTTCTTGATAGGCCAATTATCATGTCCAGAAGCTGTTGGGACATACTGCTCCACTAGAACTGAGAAGTATAAGCAATTATTTGCCCAGCGCAATCTGATTTCTTGACCAATGCCAAGTCCCTTCTGTCGAATGATATTTGCCCAGCCTCCAATGAGATTATAGTAATTACCTCGCCATTTCAATTTCATTACATGAATTTCACCTGTATCATAATCTCGTGCATTTATTGACACCTGCTCTTCCTTTCTCAATTCTTCTCGTTCTTGTGGCACCCAATGCACAAGAATATGATCTTCCACGGATCTACGAGGTAATGGGAGAAAAGGATGATTAGTATCAACATCTGAGGATGTGAGGACCTTTTTTATAGGCCAGTGGTCCTGCACTAGGGGGGCCGCAACCATTCGAGTTGGGGGAACTGCAATAACCTGCTGTTCTGGAACAGAAAAGTGTAAGCATCCATTAAACCACCTTAGCTTAATTTCGTGCCCAACATCAAGTCCCTTTCCTCGTACCACTTTTCCCCATTTGCCAATGAGATTATAATAGCTCCCACGCCACTTCAATTTCATCACATACACATCACCAGTATCATCATCTTGGGCATTAAAGCCCACTTGGCCATTGGTACTTAGATCTTCCTGCTGTTGAGGTGTCATATACACAAGAATATGAGTTTCAACTTGTTGCCGGGACAATGTCAAGAACGGGTGAGTAATGTCAACATCAGAGAGGGTGAGTGCTTTCTTAATAGGCCACTGATCCTGCATCTGAGCAGCATCATTGTAATATGTTGTCCTCTTCATTCCTAATTCCACAAAATAAGAACCACGAGATTTACTACTTCTAAATGACAATATCACTGGTGCTGAACAAGATGAAGAAATTCATTTTAAAAATAGGCAACTCAATATACGTATCAGGGATACCAGTGGAGGTTACAAGTTCAATGAATCCATGCAATCAACCACATAGCAGTCATGCTCCATGTGTGGCTCATAACATCCCATGTGAAGACCATAATATTGAACAGAATGCGTGTGGTGTCCTTCACCCAACATACTACTCGAGCAGACAAATTTCACCAACTTCTTCATGAGAAACATGGATCTGGTCAAACTCCTAAATAAATCAACCATAATTACTTTTCTTGTTCTTTCTATTAAATTTTTGCCTTGAGCAAATTTCGAACACTCTCTTCAACTTAAACATGCTAAGGCAATCCAACTAAAAGAGGAAAGAGTAAAATCCCCAAATTAATATCAGTTAGGTAAAAAAGGAAACCACGAGTCAGACAGCAGATGCCGGCAGACTCCTTAGTCAGTAGGACTAAAGCACTCGCACTTCCACCTTATGATCATCCCTCTGGTAAGGAGATTATCGATATTTTCCATTAATTAAATAATAAACACCCCAATTTAGAAGAACAATCGTTTCCCATTATTAATAAATCGTATATCCCAACACATAAACCAAAACCCTAGAAAATCACCGCCAAATAAGCACAAAAATGGAAATCCATGAAGCAAATTAAATACGTATGTACATATTATTCTAATCTACATTAGTTCGAATAAAAAAATTGTCATTTCTGTAAACCACTACATACTACATAGTCTAAGCAAAAAAGGAAAACAAAATAAAAAGTATAACAAAAAGAAGGAAGAATTTTCCTACTTTGTATGCAGAGATCAAATTTTCTACTTGATCTTGATGATTGAGAAAGAGGCGCTGGATCCTTGTCCCTGGGATTATGTTAGTTTTTACTAAAAAGGAGTGGAAAACTGCATATATAAACGTTGATGGTTCGCGCGGTATTTAAATATTGTTGGGGGGCGAATTATGTGAAAATGGTGAAGCGACGAAAAGAAATGAAGTAATTATATACTTTATTCTAGAGTCTCTTTCAATTTTGTACAATCGAATAATTATAATTTAATCCGATTGTACAATCTAACAAGTATAATTTAATCCAATTTTAATCGATAATTCCTTCTAATTCTTTCACCTAAACGGACAAAAATCAATGAAATGATAGTCGATAAATAAAATCTGTCATTTATTTGTCTTAATTGAAATTAAATTTGAACATCGCTACCCGATTGAAATCAGATAGAAGTATAGTTGGTATCAAATTAAGAGCCTGTTTGGTACGGCTTTCAATTTTAATTTGATTTTAATCTCTACCAAACACCCTCTAAGTAAATTGAAGTACAATTACCATATTGATACTGAAGTTAACCACTCAATGAGAAAAAAAGAGAGTCGATGAAGGCAGAACAAGATGTGAGATTACATGTACCAAAATGCTTTGCTAACGAGGACGAGTCTTCAGGTACCATACAATTACAAGTAGTAACACTATCAAGTCGGGGAGTGGGGGAACAAATAAGAAAAGCTAAGATCCTGAAAGAGGGATTGGCTTCACCGCGCTTTTTATTCGCCGGAATGCCATCTTAACTCGTTCCTTAAGACCGCCGTTCTCGCTTTCGACCTCACCACTTTCTTTGTCTAGTTGAGCTACATTCCCATCCACATTGATCACCAGCTTCCCGTCTTCCCCATATTTAACGTCTCCAAACAAGGAAACAAGGAGCGCATCGACGATTTTTTCAGCTTTCTTTGTGTCTTCTTCATGATTTACAACGGGTTCGGAATCAACCACCACCTTAGGCATCTCCCTACTGACATTTAAAACCAAAGCCACAATGGAGTCGGATACCATATCACTAATCGGATCCGCTGTCCAATGCACGGAAAGATGATTTTCAGATTCCTGCTTCACTGTGACCTGACCGTGCACTAGCAAAGTGGGAACCCCTGATTCCTCGTCCGTTGATGACTCCACACTTTCATATATCTGCTTAAGCCTGTATTTTATAACAGCAAGAGCGCCGGAGTATGGGATAGTAATCCTTTGAATAATATTCCCAGTCGATAGCTGAGAGAAGACGTGAAGATCCTCAGGTGCCATAATCTGATAGGTGAAGCCCTTTTTAACAAGTAAACCACTCACAGTTTCACCAGCTGAAGGCGTTTTTTCAGCCAGCTTTCCAATAGTTTTTGCCATTTTCTGCGAGTTGAAGTACATTTCTACAGATTGGCAGTTCTTTGGGGTTATGATTTTGGTGTTGCCATCAGCAAAGACAGAAAGGAGCTTCTGTTTGAGCCTTCCCATCTCATTCGCTTCGCCATGAACCAGAATGATGTTGGGAGGCATTAGCTCTTTCAGGAAAGTGCTCGTTTGAGCATAATCTGCATGAGCCGAAAAGGAAATATAATGGACCTGCATGTTCAGGGAAGCAGTCAAGCCATTCGTGAGGGTAACTTCTTTAGGTTCATTAATAATGGTCTTAGCCAATGTCCCTTCCACAACATACCCAGGTAGGACACAAGCATTTTTCCTGTCTGAGCACCATTTATCAAACAGCTGTCTCGACAGACCACTCTGAAGTCCACCAGGGGTTGCCATAACCACACATGGACCTGTGTCGTTAAATTCATCAATACTTTTTAATGGAAAGATGTGCTTGAAATCAAAGGGGTTTGAACTGGCAAATTGATTCCGGATCTTCTCATTCATGGCATTAGTGTAAGTTTGATAAACAGCCATGCACCTTTTTGCAAGTGGCGAAGCATAATATATAGGGACTTTGTGAAGATCAGGATGACTTGACCAGTATTCATCCAGGATCAAGAGAAGTTCTTGTGCCCGGCCTAGGGCAAAAGCAGGAATTAGAACACGACCACCTTGAGTAACCGTAGTGTGAATGACATCAGTAAAGCGCTTCTCGCGTATATGCCGTGGCTCGTGGAGTTGAACGCCGTAAGTTGATTCAATAATGCAAACGTCCGGGGAGAACTGAGGCATCTCAGCAGCACGAAGGTGACGATCTTCTTCTCGCGAATAATCTCCAGTGTAGAGAACACGAACACCAGCAATGTCAACCATAAACATGGCAGCACCAAGGACATGACCAGCAGTATAACACCAAAAGCGGATACCATTAACTTCTACAGTCTGATGAAAATCAATAACCTGTAACAAGGAATTAGTAAATGTCAGACAAATATCAGACAGCTTAAGTTGTACAGTAATAAAAAAATGTCCAAATTTCAAACAGTTGTGAAAATGATAACTGGCCACACATGAAGGATCTCAAATACGACACCTCAATTTTATCCATGGAACGAAGAATGTCTTGTTCATCAAACAACATATCATCAACTGAGACCTTGCTCACTTTAACATAGTCTGACAACAGCAGCTTGTAGATTGCTTTTGTTGCATGTGTCATAAAAACTCGTCCTTTGAATGTGGTCTGTTGAGCAAAAGAAGTGAAAATTGCAAATTATGGCTGAAAGGAAATTCTAAATGAAGCAAACCAACCTTCTCCAGAAAATAGGGAAGGGAAGCAGCATGGTCCAAGTGAAAGCTGCACTCATAAAGCAACTTATCAGAATAGAATACGAAACAAATTCAGAGAAGAAAAAGAATCACAAATGTTAGAAACAGCAGACTGAATAGTTAGAAACTCGTTATTATAACTTTAGATGTAAACAGAAAAGTTCCAATTGCAGATGAATATTTTAGGTTTACAAGTACAGAAAAAGTAGGGTCCACAGTCACATTACAAACACATCAAGGTTGACCTTTTACGATGGACACAAATGAGTAATTTGGTGCATCTAAAACTTAAAACAACGAATCGGTCTAAGACTGGTGTGCTTAAATAAGCCATCATCTTGCATCATGTTAAAGGTAAAATCTCACATCGATTAAAATGGAAATATTAACCAACATATAAGCTCTTGGGTTATTCTTGTTAACAAGGTTAAACTTTTGAGATGGAATAGTAAGTCTCAATAGATACAATAGAAAAACATGAAGGAAGAGCGTACTGAGTAATAAGAAGAACATCAATGAGTGAAGGGTCGATTTCATCAAAGTAAGGCAATGCAGCCATTCCTGAGAAAGCTGGATGAATACCGCAGTCAAACTACCATTAAACAAAAGGAAATATAATTAGCAAATAAAAAGAAGAAATGAGAAGTCAAAGAAAAAACAAATAAAACAGCATCAATTCCATAGTCCTTGTACCATAACAATTTTCCCCTTGTAAGACATGTGAACACAGGATCGTCCCACTTCACTACCAGCCCCCAAAGGTGTTATAATAAGCTGATCCTCATCTCTCATTGCAGATCGCTTTAAGGATGATGCTGGTTGTCCAGTTGAAGCCATTGCACTTGACAACCCAATACCAAACTTCTTTTATCAAATAATTATACTCCCTGCAGAGAGAGAGAGAGAGAGAGAGAAGAAATAAATGCCCAAAGGCAAAAACTCATTAGCCAGATCTAAAGCTACAGTTAAAGCTTCAACAAAGTAAAGTTCAACCAAGATTGAAGAAACATAAGGAGAATGCCAAAACAAAAAATAAAAAAAATCATCAATTGCAGAATAGCAATCCTTTCTTTCAATTCTTAAACTGTATTATCCTTTATATTTTTTATCTATCACATTCATGGAAGTGAAATTTCCAAATCAAGATTGAAAAGGAATCTGAGAGAAAATGCCAAACTCCAAAGGGTAAAAGGCAGGTCCCAGCTGAAAAAATATTGAACTCTAAACTGAATTTGAATGGCTAACTAAATAGCCAAAAACTAATAATTATCTGAGTATCCTCAAACTCAAACTTATTTAAAAACTTTCAGCCCTTCAAATTTTGATATCTTCCTTTCTTTCTCAGAAAACATGCAAACCCATTGCTAGAATTAATCAAGGGAATCAAACAGGGGCGGAGCCAAGATTTTATTACGGTGGGGCCAAACTTTGAAACAAAAATGCTTAATTTTATATTAACTTCTCTGCAAGATTACTATGTATAAGTTGTAGCACTTTGCTCTTTCCTCATACTCAAGTTGAATTGTCATATAGTTCAACAATTTCACGTATTTTTTGCTTCTAACCAATATACAGTAAATGATTATTAAGAAAAAAAATAATCACATTTTAGCCAATACAATTATTATCTCAAACAACAAACTTTTATAATCTTCAATCTTGACGATCAATACAAGTAGTGCTTGTCAACATTAAAAAGAAATTACGCAAATTCATATTAAAAATCAAATGAAGTGACAAACATGGAGGTTTGGAACTTTGTACAGGTGAAGAGGAGAGATTTGGGAATCAAATTTCAGATTATGGGGAGAGAAAGGAGGGTGGCGCATAATACAACTAAAATGTAATTGGCCTGGTTTGACTTTTGTTATGGTATAACTGAATGGCAAATTCCTTTTCCTTCCTAAACCCAATGTGTATTTGGTCGCGGGTGGGTATAAGGGATTAATGTACATTATTTCTCTTTCCAAAGTCCAGTGAGGACAATTGCCAAGAGTTAGACTGAAGAAACTAAAATTAAAGTCCAGTTTAAAAATTGGCAAGTAACAACTTATTCAAAATTTTCACTGCTGTTTCTCAAATGAGAACGATATTAACATATTTCAGTCCTCCAGATGTGTTTTTACAGTAATCCATGAAGTTACAACCCTAAATCCCATTTCATAGCACAGAAAAGAAATAATAGAACAAATATTGATCTCAAAAGTTAAACCTTATGGTGTAACATGCACATGAAATTTTTCCACACTACGCTCAGTAAGACATTCATATTTGTGCAGTCATGATATAATGTTAAAAAAGAAAATTAACAAAAATGAAAAATGTGATGGGTATGCGAAATTATCTACTGATGGTGCAGTGTATATATATATAATTATATATATATATTGAAGAGCATAAACTCGTAAAAAAAAAAATGGATTAATAATTATAATAGTACTAAAGTAGAAACAGCAATGCAAAATCAATTCACTTCAGTAGAGTTGTGGGATACAGAAGTAATAGTAAAAGAAATCTGGGACCAGAAAGGAAAAATGCCCAAATATTCTCTTTAGTATGTAAAAATTTCTTCGCCTTTGAGCATTTGTCAGGGATCTGATTAATGATTGAAATGTGAAACGATATGATAAGCAAGGATAGAATAATATTTAAAACATAAAGGAATGCAACCAAGTGAGAAAAAATTGTTATCATAAATAAAAATTCTACCAGAGGGCACAAATGCAAGAAGAAATGCATTTCAGAGGGCAGAAACCAAATATCCCGAAAATAACTTTTTTTGTGAGAGCCAATAGAATCTCAATTTAACACTAGAACAAGAATTAGAAATACAGAGGGGACTTAACCATAACCAAGAAAAGCATTGAAAACAGAAAAGTGAAAACTGTTCAGCCAAACATCACTCGGAATTCTATGAGTGCAACTCTAAACAACAACAAGAGATGTTACCATGAGAGAGACAGAGAGAGAGAGAGATTATAAATTTCAAGCAAAGAAAATTGGAGACAATTCCTGAAAAATTGGAGTCAAAGAAGAAATTAAAAATGCTCTTCTTTACTTTTAAAAAAACACTGGATAGTCCCCGAAACATATATTGTAGTTGGAGTGATAATTTCCTAGTGTAAGATTCATAAAAAAAAATTGGTGGAATGCTTGGTGTGTAATGCAGTGCATCCTTTCTTATGCATTATGCATTCTCTTTCATTCTTATTTAAAAAGAAAAGAAAGTAGGCTTACAACACTGTTGCAAACCTACCAATGGTATCCCGAAGAAACCATTCAACTTACATCAAAAGGAAGCCAAAAAACACTACTTTATTCCCAAATTGATTTGGGATATACTGATGTCCAAAGATCCTGGCAATTCTTTATTAATAAATGCTCCAAGTAATTACCATCAATGCATTGCTCTGTAATATCTTATAATCATCAACCTCATTATAGAACTCTCAGAACTAGCAGAAACATCTTATGCTCCAAGGAGGAGGGAGAATGTCTCACCGAAGATATGAAACAATATTTTCAAAGCTTATCTGCCATGTCATCACTTGCATAGTTCTATTCAATGCAGCTCATATTCTACTCAAAACTAATTGTATGCTAAACCCTAATAACCTAATTTTCAAGAACGTGAAAATATCATAAGATCAAATCCCTTACCCAAAGAATGATTTACACAAAAAGAATAAATATTCCAAACACTGTAAATAATGGAATACGCCAATAAAATCCCACAAAAAATCAAGGAGAATTTTCATATTTCAAAACTTAGGAACAAAACATTTTAAGGTTTCGTCATTCATACTTCCTGAATTGCAATTGATTCGCCTCAAATGTTGCGGCCAGAGCCTGGAAGCAGAAAGAAACTAGGGTTCAGCTTAGAGTGGGGAGAGGAGAAGACCGGGGGCGGGAACGAGCAAACGAGATAGCGGGGAAGAATTGTGATCATGGTGATTCGGGTTTAATTTGGGTTTGGCCCATATTCGTTGAGCCGAAGACAATTGGCCTATGGGCTTTTGAACAAGACTGGGCTACTCGCATCTCTGCGAGAGTTTGGACAAGGGGCAAATTAGGCCAGATACTCTAAAAATTTAACTAATTTGATTAAGGGAAAAATTCATAAATCCCACTTTAAGTTTACCCTATTTCAAAAATAAGAAAACAACTTTCACATTTCAAAAATCAGATTTTTGACCTATACATACACATGTATATAAATATTTATTTATATATATATAAATATAA
>CAIGRF010244622.1:54724-71172 GCA_903798235.1 Fraxinus ornus
CATCTTTAGTTTTTGAAAAACTCGTGTATATGTCATGTCGGTGTTTTATATAATAGAAACTTGGGATGTAAGACAAAACACGATCGAGCGCCAATGATTGAAGTCTACTGTCCTTGGAACGCTCGAGTTTCACTCGAGCGTCCTTAATTTTTAACCCCACAGTGAAAATGGTTTGGGTCCGCCCTGGATGAAACTAAATCTCTTATTTATGAAATTTTCCCTACTTAATTACCTATATTTAACTACACATTTTCAAGTTTGAGAAACTTGAAATTTTCTTTCAAAAATCGGGTCATAAATAAGTAATTAAATATGTTATGGTCACAAATATCATACAATTTATAGTCACAATTACACAATAGTCACGGTCACAAAACGTCACATTCACAAATTATAAATTTTATAGGTCACAAATTATTAAATTAATCGACGCATTATTTCTCAATTACAAATTTTATAGATCACAATTTATCAAATTAATTGATTACAAGTTATTTTTTTGATCATGAATAAAAAAAATTGTAAGTTACGATTCCAAATTTAGTCACAATCTCACATTTTTTAGATCACATTGTTTATTTGTTACAAATTATTTATTTTATCGATCACAATTACCCAAATAATTGATCACAAACACTTTTCATTCCACCCCAACCCAACCCAACTCCACTCCACCACCGATCCTGACACCAACTGACCTCACCACAGCGTTTACAAACAACCAACAAAAATCGGCCCAAAACTCTAGCTAAACAGTTCGGGTCAATGTTCCAAAATGGAGCTCTACCCAAGCCTCGACTCAAGTCTACCAAGCTGCAAGCCGACTCGAACTTTTCCTTTTTTGAGCCATCGATTGTCCAAGTACCCCTAAATTTTAGCAAGTGCTTCAATTTCATTGATTTTTCAGTGAATTGCCGCCACAGTATCAAACATTTTTTTGTTGTTGCAAACTTAATTCAAACCTTTCATTTATGCTACACATGATATCAAACACTTCAAAAATTCGCACACGGAGTCTAAATGGATGATTTCCTTCCATTTGACTGTTAGTTGACCAAAATAGTGAACCTTGACTATTTTTTAAAATGTTAAATTGATAAATTTACATTTTTCACAAAACAACCCAATTGTAATTATTAGATAATAATAATAATATAAAAAACACCAAATGCATTTTTGGTCCTCCAAATTATGATGCTGTAAATCAGCTATTTGAAGAAGAGAGAATTAATGTATGCAACTTTCAACCTTTAATTTTGACCGTTTGGCGAAGATGGGTATGGTTTCGATCATTTACAACAGAGACGGCACGGCCGACGGTGGATTGAGGTGTCGGCGGCGATGGTGGCAAGTGTGGATGGCGGAGATGGGTTTGCCCATTTTCCCCTTTTTGGTTTAGGGGTAGGCAGCGTAGATGAAGATGGGAAGAAGATGAAGTTTTGATTTTTATTATTATTTAATAATTATAATTGGGTTGTCAGTGAAAAATGTAAATTTATCAATTTAATCTTTTAAAAATTAGTCAAGATTCACTATTTTGGTCAACTAACAGTCAAATGGAAGGAAATCATCCATTTGGATTTCGCGTGCGAATTATTGAAAAATTTGGAATCGTAGTTAACACAAATGAAAATTTTGGACTAAGTTTACAACAAAACGAAAAATTTGCTACTGTGGCTGTAATTCTCCCTTTCATTTATAAAAGGGCAAATGACGGATTAACAAAATTGCTAACATTTTTTATATATTCAATGTGAACCATGAGAACTTACGAATTTAACATAATTGAAAAACACGTCAAAAAGTTTAATAACAAGTAGAACATTTAACCGAAAACGATTCTTGGTATATAATTTTTGTAGTCGAGTAGGTAACACATACACTTTGCCCCCATTTGATCTCCATTTTTTAAACTCATTTTTATTGACTCATTTCATCGGACTGAGAATTTTTGTCAATTTTTCAATTATATATTTAATCAAATTTATTAAAATTTGCTAAAAATCAAAATGAGATTTTGAAAAATGTGGAGTTTGAAAATGAATTTTGAAAATATACATTTTTGGAGCTTAATAATTTTCATACCTGTAAATGTATATTTGTCATTATTATAAGACATCCTTTCGCAATTGAAATTCCCTCATTGGTTCTTAAATTATTGAAAAAGGTACTTCTTTAATAGGACATTAATAGGTTATAGGCCATTAATAAAGGTCATCTTTCAGGGGATGACTCAAAGTTTTCCTTACCATCTTCGTCCATTATGCATGTGAAAGTTTCGGACTGGCAAAAGAAATTGAGATCTCACCAATACCAATGCACATGCAGCTGGCCTTTTTTCCTTTTCCTTTTATCAATATTATAGAAAATTACAAACCCAATGGAAGATTCCACGATTCATCACCCATGTGTAAATGTATGTATTAAATTGAAGAAAACATGCGTAATATTTTTTATAGTTGCAGTGAAAGTACTATCCCAGTTCCCCATTTCCTGGATCTTCAAGAAAATCCCACATATTTTCTTGAAACAGAAGAGCCCATTTGTATTTTGTGCAGTGAGAAAATGGCGGAGATAAGGGAAGGGAGGTCTTTAGAGGAAACTCCAACATGGTCTGTTGCTACAGTCACTACTGTAATGGTTTTTGTATGTTTATCTGTTGAGAGATCCATTTATAGATTTGGAAAGGTGAGTTAAACGAGTCAGTGTGTTAGGCTCCTGAACTGATTTATTTTTGTCCCTTTTTGCAGTTTTTTTCATTGTTTTTGTGCTTTTCAGTGGTTGAAGAAGACAAAAAGGAAAGCTCTTTATGCTTCTCTGGAGAAGATTAAGGAAGGTACAAAATTTGATGCATAACGTACTATCCACTGAATTTATTAACTTGCTTATTTGTATTGCCCTGTTTGCATAAATAGGTTTTGAGGGTTTAGTTGATTTGGTTTTTATCTCATTGGCTTATACTGTGTGAACTGTGAAGTGAAAATTTCTCACTTGTCAAAAAACAATTTATCTTTTCTTTTATAATCTATTTGTTTGTTTTGAGGCAGAGTTGATGCTGCTTGGGCTTATTTCATTGTTACTGGGGCAATGGGCAAGGTGGATTTCTCAAATTTGTGTGAATTCCTCCCTTTTCAACAGTAAATTCTTCATTTGTTCGGAAAATGACTATGGTGTGATGAAGAGAATGTTGTCCACTGAAGGTTCTAACTTTTCAAATAAAACCGATATTCCTCCAAAAGGAATTAACTATGCAGCATCTCATGTGTGCGGTGAGGTACGCAATGCATTCCCTCAATGCATTTCACAGGTTTTTACCGTAAGGGCTTCTTACTTGAGTATATATTCGTAATTTCAGGGGCGTGAACCTTTTGTTTCTGCTGAAGGTCTTGAACAACTTCACCGCTTCTTGTTTGTTCTTGGATGTACTCATGTTCTGTATAGTTGTTTAACCGTAGCGTTATCTATGAGCAAGGTACAGTTTTTTATCCATTTGCTAAAGATTACACTTGAAGTTTGTTTATTCAACAATGAGATTCGGGCAATTATTTGTCGAATGCATGTGGTAGTAGATATACAGCTGGAGGAAGTGGGAAACTCAAGTAATGCTCGTGGCTGATGGGAATGCCCAAGGTGAGTGAAATCACTATTATGATTTTGAAATTTTCTTCAAATATTGAAGTGGACGTTTTTAGAAATATAAATGTCATTGTTGAAGAACTGGTCTTGTATTTTTTATTAACTGGACATCACGCCTAACCCTCTTCGTTTTCTGTACTTTTGTTTCTAGATTAATGAATTTCAATCTTATTTAAGAAAAAAAATATGGTTCAACTCGTTTCTCAAGTTTCCCTCTATTATTTATTCCGCACATTTGCTAATCAATTTTGTTGAAAACAAGATTAGAATGATATAAATAGGGATCTAGTAACTTAAGCTTTTAGATCAGATCAAGAGATCGAGTGGTTCAAGATGGTATCACAGCACGCAAACGTTTTAGATGAGATTTGAATGATATGCATTTAGCCTTCTCCAATAGCTTAAACTTTTAGATAAGGGGATTTAAAAAAATTTAAGTTGATTGCTTTTATGCACAAACTTGCACATTTAGTTCTCAATGCACTACACTCCTTAACTGTGAAACGTTGGTTCCTGATTTTGTTTTATCACAGCAAAGAACAGAGTGATGAGGCGGCAATCAACCTTTGCTTTGCATCATGCATCACATCCGTGGAGTAGGAACCGTGTTCTCATCTGGATGGTAATAGTTCTTCCTATTATTATGATTATGTCATTAAAAACTAACATCTTATTATGAGAATGATCTATATTGGTTTAAACAAACACGAGAAGAATTAAAGCGAAGTATTTTCTTAGTGAAAAGTTACTCCCGTGATTTTTATTTTCCCAAAATTTTGTTTTGGAGAAATTTAATACCAACTTGAGTCTCTCTCCATTTCTTGTTTTTTCCTTTCTTCCCTTTGTGTTGTCTACTTGATTTTTCATGTTGGAGTTAGAAGAGCTGCACGGTAATAATAATCTTCTTTGGCCTTATCGAGCTTATTCATTGTTTCAATCATCAGTATGTCCTAACTATTTTTTCCGTTCAACCCTCTTGATGGATTATCATTTGCTGAAGTTTATTTTGCGGCCTCCTTTACAGCTTTGCTTCTTAAAACAATTTAGGCATTCAGTACGGAAGTCAGATTATTTGGCATTGCGATTGGGTTTCATCACTGTGGGTATTCATCTTTGAAACTGTATATTCTGTTATTGCTATACAACTAAGTACTGGAAACACAAATCCACAATGAAACTGCAATTCCGAATGAAATGGTTCCATGGAAATTGCAGAATCACAATTTGCCACTGTCCTATAATTTTCATAAATATATGGTGCGCAGTATGGAAGATGAATTCTATGGAATTGTCGGGATCAGGTAATGCAAGATGCTATAGATTTGCTGTTTTAAATTGTGAGCGCCGTAGTTTAAACAAACCTAGCAATGCATTGAACATAGTCGATATAAAAGTTATTTGTGCACATTGATAGGTTTGTTTAAAGTATGTTCATCACATTTAAAACAGTATAGTAGTTTGAGTTTCACTATTTTTTGGATTATGCAGCTGGCCGCTTTGGGGTTATGCCATACTATGCATCTTCATAAACATTCATGGTAACAATTTATATCACAACAAGAATGCAAACTATTGGAACGCTGGTTCCGAACCTGAATATTTCTTGCTCTGCAGGTCTTAATATTTACTTTTGGCTATCATTTATACCCGCCATTGTAAGTCTTTCCAAGTTTCACTGAGACAACCTTAATTCCATTGTTTTAAGTTTCTGATGTTCATCATTCAATACGATGAAGCTTGTCATGTTGGTGGGGACGAAACTCCAGCATGTTGTATCCTTGTTAGCACTTGAAATTGTTGAACCACAAGGGCCTTCCATCGGAGCTCAAGTAAAGCCACGTGATGATCTATTTTGGTTCGGGAAACCTGAAATATTATTGCGATTGATTCAATTCATATCATTTCAGGTGATGCATATACGTGCTTGTTCCAACATCAAGGTCTCTTATACTCATTGGTTTAATTCTTTGTTCTTATAAAACCTGTTTACTTTATGCAGAATGCTTTTGAGATGGCAACATTTATCTGGTCCTTGGTAAAAAGAACCTTCTCTTTCTTTTCTTTCACTTGCCATTGTTTTTTGATTCTTTGACATGTAAATCTCATGTGCCAGGGGACCTCAAATTTTCAGTTTCAGTTCCTGATAAAAATGGATATCTCCGCAATAAACTACCTGGAACTAAACAGTTCAAAAGTAATTACTAGGAAAATCTACTGTTGGAAAAGGGATGTAACGACCTGGCCTGTGCCCAAGCTGTTCACTTATACGTGCGTCCGCTTTGGGCACAATTGATACCAAAATTCAATTTAAGTGTTTTATAAGGTAGATATTATGGGTCCAAATTCTGGAAAATGCGATAGAAATCCTGGAGGACGGCACGTATAAGTTAACGGTTTGGGCATGGGCCCGGTTCGTTACAGTATCAAAGAAGAAAAATAAGCTAAATCTATGTAGCCCATGTTTGAGCTCCATTCTCTAAAATTCATTTTCAGTCATACATTCTCTCAAAAAAATAATTTTACACGTAAACTTATATTTTTTCCTACATTTTAACTGCACATTCTCCAAAAAAATCACTATTACAAAATCTATTTTCCAAAAAAATGGGACTGCAACATAACCTTAATTGTAATGCACGTTTGTCCATTGTTGTGTATCAAACAACAATCATTGACTACATAGGACTTCTCTACTTGTAACGATAGTGACATCAAGTGATCAAATAACTGATATTTTTGTGAATTTGAAAATCTTTGTTGGTTTGTCTTCATTTTACATGAATTTAGCATGTAAAGTGTGCTTCATTTTCATGTGTGTAGTGGGGATTCAAGCATCGCTCATGTTTGATGGAAAATCATGCAATGATCATCATTCGACTGACTTGTGGGTACGTTTTTAAACCTTCCCAGATACAAATAGAACACCATTTTTATTGTAATAAGACTGTGTTCATCCAAACGTTAGGACATCTTAAACCCTGATTTCGAATCAAAAGGTCGTGACATAGTTGGAGTCCTTCCAAATGTAGACGTTTACAAAGGAACAGTTGATTAAAGAAAACTTTGTAGGAGAAACAACATATTCTGTTGGATCATAACATGTAGAGAAAATTCTACTATTGACTAAATAGCAAGTTGGACCCCAATCTTTCAAAAAAGTTGCACACTCATTCTGATGGAAATCGTCTAAATCTCCGTAAAATTGTCACGTGATCCTTGTAACTATATGAAGCTAAATTATGCTTTAAAATTTGGGCTGGCGTGTAAAATTTTGAAGTGACCCGTGTTTTTCACGAAGGTCACGTAACAGTGAAGATTTGAATAGCATCCATCGATGGGGCTAAACGTGCATCTATCAAAAGAGGTTGGGGACTATCTTGTTATTAGACAAGAAGTTGGGGAACAATACTGCAATTTAACCCCAACCATTCATAAAAGGACTCCTGGATTCTTTTTAATTTTTATTACATGCAGGGTTCTTGTTCAATTCTGGTGTAGCTATAGCACTGTCCCTCTTAATGTAATCATCACGCAGGTTAGCAACTAGTGCAATTTTTTTGAATCATTTAATACTATAGCTTTGAGTAATAGCTGAATATTGAAAAATTCTATCTAAATCGCGCCACTCTTTTCCTTCTCGTCCTCTGATATTAGATGGGATCACGCTGTAAGAAAGCCTTGATTGCAGAAAGTGTTCGAGAGTCGCTACACGGTTGGTGTAAGAGAGTAAAGGAAAGGTCCAAAACTACTAATTCAATTACTACAAGGTCCACGTGTTCTCTTGAATCAACAATAGACGAGGGGGATGAGATTGTTACAGTTGCATCTGGTACTTTATCTCCGTGTTCTTCCTTGAACTCATTAACTGACCTTGAAACGAACGAGTTACCAAATGGACATCAAGAATGCGTTGTTGAAGATCCAATTCCAATTGAACATGAATTTTCCTTCAGAGATATGCAATGTTCGTCTGAACAACCGGCCAATGTTGAAGATGACGAAGTGAATGGCGTAGGCGAGGACAAGGCTGAGACACTTCTTGAGTTGTTTCAGAAGACATGAATCTGTAATGTCTTATTTCCATCGCACATCAGTGTACGTAGAACATTTAACATTAATCTTAATGGATTCAAAAATTCATGTCAGAATGCTACGGCATTCATCTTTGCAATCTGGGACTCAAGTCAGCTTCGTAAGTGTTAATCCACGTTCAAATTATAAAGAAAACATATTTTCGTGCTTTATCTTTCTTCTGTATTGTCCTATCACAATTCGTTTATCCAAATGACAAGCTACTAGCAGAACAAAATTTCCAATTCAATATCCGTTATAAAGACGTAAGAAATAACTACATGAATCTAAAACATCGTGCTAGCCTTTCCAATTATAAAAACAATCACTGGATTCTAACTTACGCAAGTAGACTATGGTCTTACAACCCGGAAAACGGGGAAAATTTTCTGGGCTTCCCTACAAATACGAGTCACCCGTCATCCTCAAACCCCGCAAACATTTGTCAGGGACCCAATATATGCTTCTCTTGAATTCGTATCAAATGATGTGAAGAAGCTACAATGCTTGAAAATGAAAAAAAAAATAATAAAAAAAAATAACCCTAGTCACATTTGATGTTTCGGTAAATCCTCCTTACAAACAGATTAGAGCCCAAGAAACCAACAGCACCTGAAAATCAATGAGACAACCCTGGTAAGAAGAATTTCATGAATGGCATGCTTATAACTTCTGATTAATACCTATTGTCTAGGAAACAAAATCAACGAACACATTCATATTCATAAGTGACTGGTTAATAAGTTTATTGGGACAGAAGAAAGGCAGCGAAAGAAAAGCTTATATGAATAAACTGATTGCACTTCATACTCACCACAAAGAATCCCTAAGCCAAGACAAAACATCAGTGTGTACCCAAAGTAAAAGCTAGTCTGGAAGAACCCTGACATCTTTGTCTTTGCGTAGTAGTAATATATCGAGTACAAGTAAACATAGAAGGTTGTCGAGGCCGCAGAAAAGAACGAAGTCCATTGCCAGTGATAGTTCTCAGCATTTAGAAGGAAATATGTTGCCACAATTGTCACACAGACCGTAACAATAATCAGAATCAGGAAAACCAGAAGCAGAAAGCCATATACGTAGTAGACCTGCCAACATGACGCAACAGCAAGGAGAGTTTAACCAAACAAACAAAGTATGAACTTAACTGATTTCCCTTTCAGATTATATATTATCGGCGCAAGCCCATTTCTTCCATTTATTTTTATTTTTTTTTTCCTTTTTTCATTTTCATCTCAGATAAATTCATTTAAATCCTTCATTACCTTGTAGTTCCAGAATGAAGTGAAAACAAAATACATCTCAATGAATATGCTGCCAAAGGGAAGCAATCCTCCCATCATAGAGATCATGGATGGTGTCAGGTACCACTTCTTCTCAGGTATCGGCCGTGGAATGGTCTTTACACGGCACGGATTGTTGGGAGCACCACTCCAGTTTCTTCCAATAACTGTACCGAGAAGTGCCAATGGGAAAGAGATAAATGCCCAGATGACAAAGACCACGACCATCGTGCCGAAGGGTATGGCTGCTAGAGAACCATAGAATATGGCAATTGTGTTCAGAATGAAGCCGATCCCAAAGCACAGGAAAGGGAAAAGTGAAGCAGTGAGGATCATTGATTTAACCCAGTTTTTACCTGCAACAAAGATGGGGCAATTTAGCATAAATAGTGCAGAGGAAAGAACACGAGAATTAAGCAAGCATAAATATGACAATTGGCAAAAAAAGATGAGTCCATAAAACAGGTGAAGGTGGGCAAAAGCTGCACATACCACCATGGCGTGCATACATCCCACCACTGACATTGCCTGAGATGAATGATGTGAAAGCATAACAAATTATGAAAGTTGTGACAATAGCTCCTCTCCTGAACAATGTGAAAACCAAAACCATAATAGTTAACATCACAAATCTCGTGGCCGACACAAATGAGATGGTGTAAACCCAAATAAATTTCTAGATCTGCCTACTGAAACAATTATCCTTAATCTTACATGTTATATCCATAAATGTCAACCAAAATTACAGAACAAAATGAATTTACTCACTAGAAAATGGGCTAAGGGAAAAGAAGTGCACTTTTAATGAGTTGTGAGGAACTAAGATAACTGCTTACAAATTTCAAGTATTTCAGCAAAGAGTTGGCATTTTTCACATACCCGATATACAACATTCCAACAATAGCATATAAGACAACAAGGAGGACTAGCAATGCTAATTGTGCGCCAGTGCCAACAAGAGCAGAGAGTAAAACTAAACTCCGGGGAGGCCGAAACACATCTCCATGAACAAGTTTCCAACCAGACTCTTCACTGACATCTCTCTCCTAAAGATTTAAGTTTATATGACCATTAGCAAATGCAGTTAAGAGATCATCAAGTGTTTGATGATAAGATCATTACCAGGGCTTCTAGATCATCATCATCACGAGCGTATTTAGCATAATCGTTTCGTAAAGTGCGCATCAATATCATCGACACCAGCCCAGTAAGGAATATAACCATCATGAAGGAATTGAAAATCGAGAACCAATGAATCTGCAAGATGCAGAGGGTAAGTCATGACATAATACCTGATAATGAAACAATTAATATAAGACAGTAAAAGGCCACCAGTTCCATTTGTGCCCTGGAGATAATTGTATCCATTTAAGCAACAAAATCAAATATATATATATAAAAAAAGAAAAAGAAAAAGAAAAATCATAGCAGAAGGGCTGAGGTTCTTATGAAATGCCAAAAGATATAGAAACCAGCTAAAGCACTCTTAACATCAGTTTAGAACCTCCATTGAATTCTATTTTCTTAATGATATCAAATGAGAATGTAAATATTTACCTGATGCTCAAAAAATGGGTGGTCCAGGTAAACATCAAAACGACGTGCAAAAGAGATGTCTGTAGGAATCCATTTCACTGAATATGTCATGTCCAACGTTGTTCCCACTTCCAACAGTTTTAAGCTGTCTTGGGTAAGGTTGACATGAATGATCTACATGACAAAGAAGTTAGCAGCAATAGAACTAAACTAAAACAAAGAAATAACAGACAACCCTGAACAGCTACAGACTCTGTCTTTGTTGTATTTCACAGTGATGCTCTTATGCGTGTAGAGCACAAGCTTGTTGTCACTATTCCTGTCGGGATGCATCTCACCAACAAAACCTGTAAAAACAATGTATCATTTCAAAACATAGGTTGGCATAGAGTAATATATCTGTGACAATAGTTCAAGGAAGGCATACCCCATAAAGGCAGATCATCTGAACATGTAGCCAGCACACCAGAAAGAAACAAAGATGAGATCAGGAATTAGATAACTTAGATACAATGGAATCCTGAAAGAAAATTAAAAGAACCTGAAAGCAACGACAAGCAAACATACTAACAGTTACCTCCTAGCTCATGCATGTGCGTGTCTTGTTAAGTCAAAACCAATTTTTAAGGGAAAAAAGGTCAAATATCAGAAACTGCCATTCAGTCATAATGATCACAAGCCGGCAGAGAAGCACAAAGAATTCAACCACTTCATTAGTCTAGGATAAAGTTAACTAAGATCTCTACATGATTTAGGTGAAGTTATCTAATAATAAACCAGTCAAATATGAGAATTGTCTTGCCAACCTATGGCTCTTAAAAGTCCAATGAAAAAATCATGAGCTTTTTGTAAGTCATTGTGGATGGAATTCTAGGACTCATTTTGAAAAGAATGTTAAAAGAAGGGAACTTTGGTGAGTTCTGAATTTTAACTTCCCCAAAATTCTAGCAAGAAATTATCTTCAATTCCAAAGCACTTCTCAAAAGTCAAAGCAAGCTCGAAAAATATTCAAAACAATACGCAAGCATTTCTTCTAAAGTTGGTTTCAGTAAAGTCCATCCATGTGATGGAGTTTTAACTTGGAACTCATGCCAATAACTAATGAAGTCCCCCAATTATTACGGAAAAAGAAAACTGAAGATACAATTCATAACTTTTCAGAGGTTTGCACAATATCTTCCAAAATTTATCGTAAGCTGAATAATATAAATAATTAAATCAGATAAACATAAAAAATTCCTAATCTAGAAACGAAATTGAGACTTCACACAAAACTTAATGGTTTTGATCGCATAAAATTAATTGCACCAGATGAGAAAAGGCAGTAGAGGTTATAATATCATGGTTAACATATCAGTTATACAAAATTTCTTATTTCTAAGATACGTAACTTTATACATCATCATACAAAAAAGATAAATGGAAGAATAATCATGTAACATACCCATGAAGAATTCAAACCAGTAATTATTCTCGATGGCATCCTTAAATTGTTTGACTTTTGCTTCATCAAGCTCAAGCTCACAAATGGTAGTCTTGTCCACAGGTTCTGCCAAAAAGAAAAATAATGAATGTCATCGTACAGAAACACAACATTAGGCATGAGTTCAGAGATCCACATACACGTACTTTGGAATTTTATGTCAATCAGACTATCAATAAGCTCATTTCCACCCAATACCTCACCAAGACCGCCCCATTTGTGAGCAGCATTAAACGATGAATGACAAAAGGGAAGGCTATAGTAATTGTATGTTTCTTGTGGGTTATTGTATGGCCCTACTTTATTCACCCACAAGGTGACTGGCTCATCAGGTTGATACTGCAGGAGAAAGGAAAAGGGTGTGTTAGAACTTTTAGCTAATAAAGTATTGAAACTTTTTCAATGTGGGTTAAGCACACTGCAATAGGAAATATCAACAACAGACGGAAATAAAAACCCCCCAAAGATTATTTTTGCATGAAGAAGAAGCACATGTTACACAGCGTTGCTAATAAGTACGCATTGGAAAAAAAATCTCCTAGTTTTGTAGAAATATGTTAACACAGACCGAACATTGGAAAAGGTCCCTTTTGACTTTTCTTTATGAGTAAGATCGAAACAGAGCCTTATTTTTCTCTCGTGGACGTAGCTGCAACGTGTCTACCTTTAGTAGCTCCCTCAACAAGCTGATCTCTTTTTCTCTCGGGGACGTAGCTGCAACGTGTAGACCTTAAGTAGCTACCTTAACAAGCATGATGAGATCATAGTAGAATACGTTATAAGAGGGATAGGCAGACCAAAATAACTTGGCCTAATGTGGTCGCCAAGGATTTGATTGCAATGGATTGGACAGCAAATGTATTCATGGATCGAAAAAGTATATTGGGAATAGGCTTAGTTTATTACTATTGTTGTGGAAAACACTTGATGCATAATTCATTGTTAAATTTTCTTTTGCTGTCCAAAGATCAAATGATCGTCAAACCATTTTAGATACATTGAGATAGTTACCTCTTAAAAATATTTACCATCCGAAAAATTACACCCATTGATGTGTTACATTTATGAAATTAAACTACCGTCAACTCAACATTCGCGTCGAATCTTGCTTTGGGATTCCATTTTGTCATATTGGGGAAGAAATCTTACTTCAATGGTACTGTACAACCAACAACCTCAGTAGCAGTTAAGCAAGTGGTTGAGATATTCCTCGTTTTCAGCTAATATTTTGGAATTTATACGTAGCTCATTCTATATTTCTCTTGAAGCAGCATTTCTGTTTTACGAGAAATGCCACTAAATCTTCGCATATATCTCCCGTCAAAAGTATACAGCACCAGACAGTCCAGATGGACTAGCACTCTGTTAACATCCGCCTTTATGCGTTCCACAAGCTAGAGCACATTTTGATAGTCATTCATACCGCCATCTCCTAGCGACACTCCCTGTGCCAAATCCTTAATATCACTCCACCAACCCCCACCCGCAAAAAAATAAATGAAATGAAGTAAAATTCTTTCAAGAAAATTGAAAAAAAAAAAAAATAATAATTTCATACTTCTATTGATCTAATACTGATCAAACAAAAATACTTGCACTTCCCACGCAAATAAATAAATAAATAATAATAATATGATAGGGTTTGAAGAAAGAAAGCGCGAAATATTTGTAAATACTTGAAAATTGTGATCTACCCTGTAATGGTGGCCATAATAAAATTTTCAATTAAGGAACCATCATTTACATTGGATGAGCTACAAATCGAATCGCCCGCAGAAAGTTACTCACGGCCGTTAGTCAGTCAGTACTAATAGTAAACAATAAACTTCACGATTAAAATATATTGAATCAGATCTGAAGAATTGTTAAAGAGAGAAGCCGTCTAAAAATAGGGATTTTTTTTTATGAAACAGATCGAGAGTGTAGATTACCTTGTGATCGGACTCGGAGGCGAGCGCAGGCGATAAGAAGAGGATAAAGGCGGCGAGAAGAAGAGATATTCGGGCAGCAGATCTCATTTCATCGGGTGTGTGGACCAACGTCGACGATACGAATCTGTGAAATTCAGGTGTCGGGTGGATCGCATCAAGGTCGGTGTTATATGTATGATTTGTTGTATCTGGTCCTTCTTCTGAGGGCTTTAATAATGGGAAAATGCTATGGGTGTCAAGTGAATCTATCAGGGCATCTAGGAATCATTCGAGGTGGCAAAAAAGTTCGTCAGCTCGGGCTTGATTAGATCGAGTCAAGGCCGGGCCGAGCCCCATTTTGGGGTATCGACCCGAGCTCGGGGCCTGCCCGCAGCCCGGGCGAGCTTATATGGCAGCTTATTTTTCAAAAAATCGAGCAGGCTCGAGCCGAGCCTCAATTTTTTTGGTCGGGCTCAGCTCGGCTCGAGCCAAAAAAAGCTCGGGCTCCGCTCGAACTTTTTTTTTCTACTCGGGCTCGGCTCGTTGCCACCACTACATTCGTTACACTTCAATTATTTTGTAAATAAAATTAGTTGAATTCATATAATTAGTGGAATCAAACTCGAAGCATCGGTCCCTATTCGAACTCAGTTTCTATCCTAACGTTTTTGTTAAAATCATGAGCTAACAATACAAGTTATCTTTCTATTATATAATAAAAAAAACATAAAATATACCATTGAATACATATTTCAACACTTTCTTAATTCACTTCAAATATATCACCAAAAATATAATAATCTGGCATAACATTCAATTTCGATATTGGCTCCACACACGACACTTCAATAAGAGCTCATGGACGAACAATGTGTAAAATGCGTTCAAGAGTGGCTGCTAAAGAAAGTGATATAATTCAATTATTTAAGTGAATGAATTTGATTGATTAGAATACTTAGTGGGCTTTGCAAACTTCCTACTTGTTGGGCCTTGTAAAATTGCTATTTGATGGGTGGGGTAATTGAGTGAGAGTGAATAAATTGGATTTTTTTTTTATTTATAGAAAGTGACGAATTAATTTCATAATACTCACGTTCTGATTCGATCGACTCTTGATTTTGGTTCCAAACTTTTTTTTTTTGACCAAATCAAAACCTCTGGTTCTCAATCAGGTCCGATTCAAAAGGTTCAATTCCGATTAAAATGTTTGACTCTACTTCTAAGCAAATAAGTAGATTTTAGCTAGGACTCGTAATGGACACTCATATTTCTTTTCACAACAAACACATTTTATGCATGTTTGGCAAAGCTTAGCCTCTATATGAAAAGAATATATAAAAGTTTAATTTATAAATCTATAATATATCTAAATATCACATGACATGAGAATCATTTTTTAGACCATTATAGCCCTACTATTCTTTTAGACCATTATAGCCCTACTACCTACGTGTCCTAATACAATTTATCCATTTATGATTTTATTCACATACATGTATGATAATAATTAACATTTAGGGTCCGTTTGATTGGCTATGTGGAAAATTGGTGGAATGAATATATTTTTCAGGGAAATTTTTTTCCTAAAAATTATTTTACTGATAATTTTAATTAAGTGTGTTTGATTGGTATAATTTTACACCCGAAATTTTTTAAAATTTTTTGTTCGCTTGACTTTGTTTTACATGAAAATTGTCCATTAAAGTGACAATTTTTTCTACAATTGGTTATAAAATTTGTTTCCATTGCCAAAAAGTAAAAAAAAAAGAAAATTCCTAAAAAAATCATTTTTTTTAATCAAAGTTTAGTGTTCGTTTGATTTCGTTTTACGTGAAAATTGTCTATTAAAATTAATTTTTTTTTTTCATAATTGGTTATGAAATTTGTTAACGTTGTCAAAAAAAATAAAAAAATCGGCAGAACTTGAAAAAGGTTTTCCCACCATCTATTTTCTTGGCAACATTTTACCCATCAAACACCTCTTTTGTATGGAAAAAGAAAATATTTTTCATTTTTCATGGAAAATTGGTGCTATCAAATGCACCCTTGTTTGTACTTTGTAGATTTATTGACATGCATGTATACTTACGTGTCCTGTTACAATTCATCTATTTATTCACATTTCCAAAACAAACACACGAGTTACCCCCTCAAAGACCCGAACTTTCTGTGATTTGAAGGGTTTTCTCTAATCGATTTACATCTTCAATGGCCGAGGTAAAAATCCCTACAAAAAATTTCACGTTTAATCCCATTCTTTATTTTAAGTTGTATGCGTCTAGATTTTTCATTTCGAAGCATAATTCTGTAAATGTTTCAAAGCATCCTGTTCTGTTTTTTGATTTTCTTGCTTTCAGTGGATTAATGAAATTAGATGGCTAAATTACTATTTATCCTTTTATATTTCATTTATTTCTGGATGTTTATATATCCCAGCCTATTAGTTCGATACATTTGTTTTATTTTACATGTTTTTGCCTCAAATTTGTACTGGTTTGCTTGATGAATTCATCCTTTTCTTTTTCATCT
>CAIGRF010244694.1:8553-30710 GCA_903798235.1 Fraxinus ornus
TACCCTGGTGAAACAGAGAGTTTGAGAGAACCTCGATAATCCCCGGGATGGTCCGCTGTAATTACCTTACCAAAAGTCATATCACATTCCGTTAAGAACAGTACACATACAGGCCTACTAAACAACTGTGGCCAGATATGAGGCTGTGAGAAATCACCCTACAAATACGAGCAAACAGATTAGATTTACTTAGCTGTGTTCTCACAAATCTTTAAACATTGGAAGTCTACAGAGAGCAACCTCATTGAAGATATCAATAATGCATGAGTCTGGTTTCACACTAACAACTTGCAAAGTAAGTAAGCGATCAATAACATCTTCAAGCAAGGTAGGAATGGGCTCTGTTTTCCGATCTGCAAAATTTTCAGTAAACTTCAGTGAACATGTCTACTATAAAATATGTAAATAAAAATGCTTGATAATTTGCAACACTGATCATAATGATGCCTTTGGAGATCCCAGAAGCAGATTCATCTTCAGAAGGGGCATCTGTGATGGAGACACCCAGTTGAATCATCTCTCTTCCATGTCCCCTTGTAGGTTTCTTTGAGATGAGAAAAGTCTGACCTGGTCATTGTGAAACAAGAAAAGACACATTAGAATGTGAATACAGGGTGTCAAACTTGAGAACAAGAATGTTTATTCACACGCTAAAATAAGCATAATCCACTGACAGATAAAGCATTGTGAATTCAGCAAAACACTCTAGTTTGCTATAATAGGCGAGAGTTTCATACTGCCGACAGGAAAATGCATGAAAATATTCTTATATTTCACCATGAAGTCCGTCCGGACAGAGATATCTTTCCTCCCCGCCACAGTTTTTCATCTTCCAATTAAAGACAAAATTCATCCACAAATAATAGCATAAAATAAATGCCCTTTTCACTTCGATAGATACCGGAGCAATTTTTTAAACGGAAAACAGACAGCATTCTGTCTAACACCAATTCTCGTTATGATAACTGTTGCGTAGGTTATAATGGCACTGACACGTGTAATTAGCTAAAGGATTTTTTCCCTTTCCTCTTGAAATACAACTCGACTCTAAAAATTCAGAACAAGAGAACGTACATGTGACTACTTAAAGCTTCTGGTCTGTTCATTTGTTCCAGAAATTATAGAACTTATGAAGATTTAGCCTAATCCTCATTTTTTGAAACTCACTTTTTCCCAAACTCATTTTCAACTAGACATTCTCCAAAAAAATACTTCTTACAAAATATATTCTCAAACAGGGCCTTAATGCTTTGAACATGTACAGGAGGCATTGTAATCGATACATCATACTATCAGTATATTGAATAAGTGTATGATTTATTATTTGACATTATACAAACTAGCCATCTTAACAGAAAGGTTTGTTTAATCAAATTAGATGGAAACATAATGAAACAAGAAACTTCACATCACAAACTTTATCCTGGAAAAGGCATCACAACAATCATTTATCATTTATCCTGGAAAAAGCATCACAACAATCATTTATCAGTTCCCAAAGGGAAGTAATTATTTGATATAATGATGTGAAATATTTACCAACTTCAAGGAGGAAGTGAAATATAATTATTTGATATAATGATGTGAAATATCAATTAACAACCAGAAAATTAATTTAAATAATAGATTGCTGACAAAGGAAAAAGAAAATTGAGTTCCCTAAAAGCTAAAATGATTAAGGCATTCAAAATCCCATCAGATAATCACAAACTAGTTAAAAGAACAATATAGCGTAAGGAAGGAAGAAGCAGCTATAAACGGCAGTACTTGATAAAAATGTATAGCACTTGTAAGATAACTCTGATCTTCATGAATTGAGATCCTTATCGTATTCTAGAACCAACTCACACGTGTGAAGGACACAGGCACTACTCCTAAGGTGGAGTGTCAGTGTCTAATACATAACAAAATCTTAGGAACGCATGTCCAACACGCCACTTTTAGTATCCTTTTGTTTATTTATTTTTAAATTTTTCAACACACATCAGACACTCCATGTGGCATCTAGTGCGTCCTATACTTATTGATTTCTGATAAGCAAGGACACGTCCTTAACACGTCAACGGCATGACAAGCTCCGCTTTGTAATTTTGGAGTATGAAAATCGGAAAATTTTATACTATAAAAATTTAACTTGTATGAAAAATTCAAAATAATGTGAAAAGTTCTATGACCATCACGTCGAATTTATTTTTATATCTAGCCCGTATTTTGTACAAATTCTTTGAAACTCATTTTTTTTTCCAAATTCATTTTCAATCACACATTCTCTCAATAAAATAATTTTGCACGTTGACTTAGTTCATACTTTTTAACCACACATTTTCCAAAAAAATATTTTTTTTACAAAATTTATTCTAAAAAATCTACATCAATTATCAGGCCGCTAATATATGAATTTTTTCGTTTGTTGGCACTAGAAAAGAAATCATAGAACCCAAAGTTAAATAGCCGCTCCTATAATCCAAAAGTTTTCATCAACAAAATTCAAAATCCAAGCTAATAGAAGGATTAATTTTATTTGAAAAATAAAAAGTACGAAAAATAAAAAAAGTTAAAAAAAAAATAAAGATATAATATACAAATGTATAATTTTAAAGAGTTCTAGTTAACGTGTGTGCAAAATCCATGATATTTTTACATATAAGCTTCCTAATCATCTTCATTTTAGAAATTTCTTTCAGGGACACCCACAAGACCTACTTAGGTTACATTTACTGTATCACGGAAACAGATAAGAGTTCCTGCAAAGCCTTGTCCTATCTCTTCTTCTCTATTAATTAGCCTGTAAGCATAAAACCTTTCCAAGCATTTCTTGAAAACTTCACTGTTCTGGCCACAGATTAAACTCTAAATCAGTAACCAAAATCTCTTATACTGAAGATTGGAGATACATCATTTTTCAAGCCTTATTTTGTGGATACTGCTATTTGTGACCGCACTCTCAGCCACAAAGATGGGCGTTCTGTCACCCAAAAACTTGAGTATCCTTAGAGCAGGCCTTTATGCCTAGGAATGTCAAATTAGAATTCTAAGTCTTCAATGATTTAGCTCTTCCCCAAGGATATCTGCATTGGTGCTCCATATTTTTTTGCATTTCAATTGGTACAACTTTACCATACTAATATTAAAATCAAAAGTTCTTTCTTATACACAAATAAGATGCCATCAAGGTGATTTTACATTTATTTTTGGAACTTTGACGTAACATTGTTTGAATTTATTCTACATCCATGAAGTGTTACCATAGATGGGTTGAGTCTTAATAGCACATTCTTTTATTTATTCCAAATTATTCTTTAACAGATTTCGTTGCATTATACAGATATAATTCATTATGGTCCTTTTTGAGTTTTGTAGCACATCTTACTATTCAATCCAAATTGATTCTGGACTTCACTAAGGTAAGATTTATACACCCACAATGAATCCTGATTCCAGTCTAATAAAGAAAAGCCACTGGACTTCAGAAAGACTAGAGAAAGCCAAGGCATAGGAAAGTTGTAACTTAAAGACCGCATTAGCAAACTCCAATGTTATTTCTCCCTTCTTGTGTTCATTATCTTTTCCAGATATCCACCAAGAGGTGAAGGAATAAAAGATACTTATAACTAAATATAAAACACTCTTTAAATTACATAATCTTCAATATTTCAGGCTATTACAGAAACCTTTAAGTCAATTCAATAGCTTTGAAATAAGTTGTGACAAAAATGTGGAAGTCACACAATCGGAAGATTCTTAATCTCAACTAAGGTAAAGAATGATTTAGTCCCTTCCTATGACATCCAAAATACATATGCATCCAGAGGGAAAAAATAATTTCATTTAAATGCCCAAGAGAAAGGCAGATTAACACCAGAATATACAAATCTGCTCTGTAGACTGTGGAGTGAAGTCCAGAAGATCCATGTTTGGTATAGGCAACTTCTAAGACTCAGATATATATGTTTTATGATCTGCAGTCGACAGCATACTGCATCACTAGCAGAACGTGAATAGGAATTAATTAGATTGTTCAATTAGATTTCATAACTGTTAAGGTTAGCATCCAAATAAGCACATGGTTAGCCATTACAAGCTGCTGCCACGTGAGCGCTTATTTCCTGTTTCTTTTTCCACCTTTCAACAAGGAAACAAAGAGTCACGTGTACATTTCTACAGGCAAATTTACACAGGAACTAGTTTTAGATAAAGGTAAGTGTCATTCATATAAAATGGTAGGAACCAGTAAACTTGCCTTGCAATTGTCCTCTTCTCCCAGAAGCTCTCAAATCATTCACCAGATTAACTAGTTTTGAAACTTCTAAATCATCAAATAGTTCTTCATACAGCTTCAACCCATCAACCACATTAACCTGCGGCAGGAGACTGGTGTACCTTAGCAGTCCATGAATTGAGGCAAATCCAGGTACTAATAAATGGATTCTGTGACGGTTTGGAGCCAGAATGATGTTGATAAGAAAACTTTACCAATTTCCCATCATATGACTCAGTACGGACAAAAGTTTTTGGAGTAATGTTAAGATTCTGTTTCTCATTCAGTATTTGTATGGATCGAGATTCCTCACTTACAATGCAAGACCCTAAAAAGGAAGAATAACAGAATTAGAAATTTGTCATGGTCCAAGCAGATGTTTTACAAGCCACAAAACATATTTGGATAAAAACTCTGCACATGTAAAACATAAGTTTATTAAACTTGTTCAAATGACAGTTGTCCTATACTACTATTTTCCCAAATAAGAGAAACTCGAACCACAATAATAGGATTGAGGAAAAATATTCACAGCTTTATATATTCTAGAAGAATAATTGAGCCACTAAGATAACTCACACCTAAGTCTGCAAAAGCAAAACTATAACGAATAAAGAGAAGAGTTATAACCAAAGAAGAAAGCAAGCATGTTAGAGTTTGAATAAAACCTTCATCTACGCCCTCTGTCTCACATTCAGAATCAGCAATAGATCCTTGATTGCTTCCTGAAGTCTTTACCGAGCTATCTACTTCACATTTTGCAACAAATTGTGTCACATTGCTATTTAACAACAAGCAATACTATCAATAGATGTTATCTCAGTTAAGGGCACCAGGTGAATAAGTCAATAATTATTTATTGCTTTGGATCAAGATTAAAGGAATTGGTCCAAAAAAGATCAAACATTTATTCAGTGAGAAAGCAAAAGTGAAATCTGAAAGAGAGGTCTTTAAGCCTTTTCAGCTTCTATTGGTTTCATTTGAATAATGACATTATAAAAGTAACGTAAGAGCACATCCTAAAGCTTAGGCTTTCTGTAAATTCTGAGGCTATGACATTGAGAAGTAAAATAGTGAAAAAAAAATCTTATGGTATTAGTTCCTGTATTAATAGTAGATGGAAACAAGGTGCTTTGGCTAAGAGGTAATATGGATCCAGTCAGAAAATTTTAAGCCATGTTTTACCCATTAAAACTCAAAATCATTGTTTTCTGAGAGGTGAACTTGGGTTATCCATGCACTGATGGGGAAACAACCAAGAACTGTGGCACTTTAGTGAAAGCAAAGCATTTTCCAAGGGAAAAATACATATAAAACGCAAATATCTGTGGCATTATAGACAATATATTGCAACTTGCAATAATACAAGAGATGAAACGAAGAAATTGCATCCATTTTCTGAAAATTACAGAGTCCCAACTTATACACCAATGAACGTCTCGACATGCTTATTAAACATCCAACATTATCATATTTATTTATTTTTGTTCTTTTAGGGAGGCGAATATTGAGCAAAAGTTTCATAAGGCATATTTACATATGCAATTAATCATAATTGAGTATGAGAGGTAAGCTCAATAAACTTGTCAACAACTCTACAACCTACATTATTTTCACACAAAAAAAAAACGAAGCATACATAAATTTGCTTCTTAACTTGATGAAAGCCATAAATCCAAGGTCTTCAAACCATAATTACTCAGTTTACATGGGAAATTCTTTAGGTCTACGACCACCTAAATCTTCTTTCCTTTAATTTATCCTCAATCCTACAACCGCCATTTGTTGCCTATAAATTCTCATTTTTTAAATTTTATCCATTGTAGTACAGTCTCCTAAGAAGCACCGACACGAACACGCCGACACACGATTTTTTAAAAAAGTTCCGATACGATACGTCGCCGACACATTGATTACAAAAAATTTTTTTAGGTTATTTTAATTTTATAGTCTAAGTAATAATTTTTTATACTTATTGAATCATATATATAATGATAAATAGAAATCAAAATATTATGTATTGTTTTATAAAAAAAAATACAGCTATTGGAAAAGACATAAAACGTATGCAACATGAGAAATTTTACAGTGGTGGGCCCTACAATTTGAAATTTTCATTGGTAAAATGATGACTTCTCCACTGTGCACTGTTTTCTTTCTTTCTTTATTTATTTTCTTTCCTTTCCCCAAACACACCTTCTCAGACGACAATTCCACAGGTCTCTTCCTCTTCTCTTTTCTCTCTTTTTCTTTCCTTCTCTTCCTTCTTCCTTCCCCAAGCTGCCAGAGTTCTGCCGGCTGCCTTCTCTTTTTTCTGACTTCTCAGTTCCGCCGGCTCCCCACCCAAGCCTCCGACACGCTGCAAGTGACTCCGATACGCATTGGAGGACGTATCGGACACCAATACGTTGTCGTTGGCAGCGTGTCGGTGCTTCTGAGCCAGTCCAACATCCATTTTAATTTCTTCATTTCAGCTAGACTCATCTTATAAATATTCTGTCTTTAAATGGCCGAACACTCGTTACCATAATATAGCTAACTAATAGCCATTTTCTCTTGCCTTTTAGATTCATAGATATCTCCTGGTCACACTAATACTCTACAGGACTTCCTCCATCCAACTTACTTGATCTAATCATATGCATTTGATGATCGGTAAGTCACCTACCTGCCTAAATCAATTACGTTTTTGGGACAACATCATCCTCTATAGTGATTTCACTATCATCGGTATTTATACTAGGACATTTAACGTATTCTATTCTAGACCTACTTAATTTAAAATCATCAGATTCCAAAATTCGAACTTCGTGTTTTTGTCCGTCCTAATCTCATCAACTAAATTATGTATCACTGCCAGATCTACACTTGTGACTACTCAAGCATTTATATCCTTGATAATATTGATAATCATCCTTTCTAGCACCTACTACAGCCCTATCCTAGGCAGACTATAATAAGCTTTTCTTTAATTAAATCAATAAAACTGTATTGCCAACTCCCTTCAAAATGCAAAAATTCTTACATCTTCCTATGTGAAATTATAGAGCAATTTGTCTCGTTGTTTAAAGATGGCAATTATAGAAACTCTTAGGGAAACCAAAAATGTCAATTATGCATAACTTGAAAACCAATTAAAACCCAATGAATCAGCACCAACTAATTCGAGATGGTAAGTATCACACTATCATAAATATATTAAGCCCATGTTTGGTACAGATTCTTTAAAATACATTTTTCATCAAACTCATTTCCTCGTATTCTTCCAATAAAATAATTTTGCACTGTGAACCCCGTAACTTTTCCTACTTCTTAATGAAACATTGTCCAAAAATCACTTTTCACAAAATCTATTGAGCCCTAAATTCAAATTGCACCTCAATATTCACTAAACCATAAATCCCTAGAGGACAATAATTATGAATTATGCATCCAAATAAAACAGCTATCCTTTTATAACATTCATTTACATAAGAATGCATGCATAAACTTACACACACAAACATATATACACATAAAAGTGTGTACGTAAACCTAAACACATCCTCCATCATTACTGATCGTCTTACCTTTCATCTCCTCTTTCCCATTCTTCTCCTCCACTTTCCCTCTCTCTGCTCCTTCATTTAAAATGTTATTCTCCCTCACATCTTCATTTGTATCTGCATTGGGTTTGACATAAACATTCAAATTCTTAGAATTCATCTCCACACTCGAGTTCTGCCCCTCTCCACCTCCTCTATGGCCCCGAACTCCTCTCCTGTACTCCTTCAAGTTTCCCATCTTTACACCCCCATCAAACCCTGCAACCCTCTGCTGCCGCCTCCATCCAACCTGCTGCAGAGCATAAATCACCTCGGCCACTGGGAAATACTGTTGCATATGCAGAACAGGGTTCCAATTGCACCTCCTCTGCTGTATACACCCTATCACCCCATCATACTCCCCTGGCTCCCCAACGACCCCCAAGTGGTGGCACATCGAGTCTATTATCGCGTTTGCAGCTGCAAATTCCCCCCTCAACCACATCAAAAACCCATCTCTCTCGTCTAATTGCTGATGCTGTTGGTACTGGTACCACTGCCCCCTCACCGCCACCGCCTCTCCCGGCCCGGGAATTTTCTCCGGCGCCACCACGTTCCCAGATTGCATTGCCATATAATTTAGCTAGATATATAAAGTAATATATATAGAACAATCAAAACCTTGAAATGTAAATTCAAGTAAATAATATTTTTATAAGTGTTTATAATGACTTTAGCTGAATGCCTGCCGTTAATCGGATCTAGAGGATCTATGGAAAATGGGGGTGAATCCGAGGGTAATTCCAGAAGAAAGAACTGTGGTAGATGAGTAAATAAGGTGGATTTCGTGGGCAAATGAATGTAGCAGTACCGTTTCAGATCTGAGAGTGACGTGATAAAGTGTAAAATTAGAGAAATGGCTTGTGAAACACGCGTAAAATTGGAGTAAATATGATGATAGAGAGACTACCTGCTCTCTCTCTAGAATTTCTGGTTTTTTGTTATTTAAGCCCCTGTTTCATCCGCATTATTTTTTTATTCTCATTTTTCTATTTATTTTTAACCACATATTTTTCTATAAAGTAATATTTTTCATCATATCAATAATTTTTTCTTATTTTTCAACCACGTATTCTTCATCACATCACTTCAAAAAAAATACATTCTCTCATTTTAATCTGCACCAAACACACTTTTAGCCCTTCGTTGACCTATTTTTTCTATAAAAATATATCGTTGAACGGTGATTTGATCTCATTTCATCCATACATTTTTCAATAAAATAATATTATACGTAAATAAAAAAAAATTATTATTTAACTATACATTCTCCATCATCGCTATTACAAAATTCATTTTCTTTAAAAAAATGGAGCTCGAGTTTGAGCAAGTTTTTCTCAAAATGCATTTTAAAATAGTATTTTGATCAAGAATGTATAGTTAAAAAGTTAGTGAAAAATTTTAAATTAACGTGTAATATTATCTTATTAAATAATGTGGTTGAAATAAGAGAAAAAAAAATTATTTTGAAAATAATAAGGACCAAACAATGGCAAATTTTACACTTCATAAATATACAAAGTGTTGGAAATGAACTAATTTTCTTGAGTAATGCCATCAAGTTATAATCTCAATTTATGTAACGTTACTATGCAATTAAATAATAAGTACAATTGAATGAGTCATTTAATTCCACATTCCATTCAGTATATCACCTAACACAAATAGACTAAGATTATAATTCAGTGAAGTTAAATAATATTAATCAATTTTTTTTTTGCTTTGTTTTACTTAATTAATTCTTAATCTTTAACTTAAGCTCCCCTCATTGTGTGAAAAAAAACAACCGCGTGATGCTACTAACATCTTGTTTGGCCTCAATTTTCTTTAAATTTATTTTTAATCGTATATTTATGAGATTCATAACTTTTACCATTTTTTTAATAGATATATTATCAATTTTTATCAAAATCTACTAAAATTTAATTTTGTAGACAAACTAAACAGGGCTGAGTGTATGTTTGGTAAAAAAGAAAAAAGAAAATTAAATGTTATAACTTGTGAGTTTTACGAAATGTGTGCATGAAAACGATTGATCAATTTACAAACTCGAACGCGCTTTGTTGAACATACACTTAATCGGAGTAATTTTAAGTTAATAAAAAAAAAAAAAAATTGTGGCATTTTTAAGTTTTTCAAAATTTAAACAATATTCTATAATATTTTAATGTTGTATATATTTAAATAGCATTAATTAGTCTGAATTAGTTTTAGTTCATCGATCAAATTTGTAATTTTCGTGTTATAATTGGAGCTTGAGTCCTTGGAGTTGGAGCCATGCGCATTCCACCCACGACTCGTCTTGAACTCCAAGGTCAAATATCCAACCTCGCCACCACGGGTGGATCCAGAAAAAAATTTAATAATACGTAAAAATAAAAAAAATATTTACACGTAAAAAAGTTGTTTTTGCTTTAAAAAAATTACTACAAAAAATGTGAATTGGCCAATGCCCGCCCCACGAGTTTGTTAGCCGGTTAGTTCCACACCAGTGACCCCGACGGCCTGACCTTGCAATAGGTTCATACCTGGTGATAGGGTCCAACGTCCTTATTCAACTACGAGTCCTACTCCCCTATACTCGCAATGTCCTCGCTAAAATGCGAGTTCTTAGACCAGGAATCCCATCAATTTTGGTCTAATCATAAAGGTGTTTTCAATACTCGTAGGATTGCAATTCTTATATTCTGTATATACCCATGATCCATTATTCATGTACGCTTTTTCATTATTATTCACTTGAAAGTCTCAGCTCTTATATTTTTCTCCAACTGCTTCTTGACTTAAGTACCGGAGGGTTGCTAGAAAGATTCCCTTAGCTTTTTTTGCAAGTTATTCGTAGATCATATTCGTATTCGTCCCTCATATTTTTTTCTCGTGATTTAATGAACATCTATACTCATCTTATGCTAAGCACTCGTAACGTGTCACGTTATTTAATTGGTGGATAAAAAATTGAATTGAATTTATTATCCACCAATAAATTAATATCACACATCATCAGTGTTAGCATAAGATGAACACTAATTCATCATTTTTCCTTCGTATAGTTAGCATCTTTAAATGTGTGTTTGAGTCATATTTTTTGAAAGAATAAATTTTGTAAATTTGAATTTTTTGAGATAGTGTAGTTAAAAAGTAAGAAAATAAATTTAAATTTATTTGTAAAATCATTTTTTTGAAATAATGTCAATAAAAATGAATTTTTATATTTATTTGAAATGTAGTCCCTAACTTACAAAACAACAACTAACGGTGTCAATGAGCCAAGTCGAGCTGACTAGCCTTATTCTCACACGAGCCGAGCTCATGGCTCATTCGAGACAAGACAGTCAAGTGAACTCACAAGCTCACGAGTCAAGCTGATCTTACAAGCTCGAGTTTTTTTTTTTTAAATCACCAAAATGATGTTCGGTCACTTTTTTACGAGCTCTATCCACGAGCCACTTGTGAGCTCGACAAGCCGAGTCTTACTTGGCTAATGCCCGACATGACCCCCCGAGTAGCGCCCATGGGACGAGCTACTCGAACCTTTTGCCATCTCTAGTAGCACCACATCCATCGCCTACCCGAATTTTCCAAATTTATACCAAAAAAAGAAGAAAAGTTGTAATACGATTCAAGTGTTATAATTTGTTAGATGGGGCACCGTGTCCATGTCCGTTAGTTAGACACAATTAATTCTTTTGCAAAACAAAACAAGCCACTTCCCTCTCATCGAGGCTGAGACTGAGCCCGTGCTGCCCATGGGTCGAGTTTCGACAAGTTACTCGACCATTTTGCCACCTCCAATAGCACCACATCCACTATCTATCCGTATTTTCCAAATTTCTACCAAAAGAGAGGAAAAGTTGTAATAAGATTAACGTGTGATATTTTGTTACATGGGGTACTATGCCCTTGTTTAGGGATGGCAAAAAAATTCGACAAATTCGATACCCGTGGGGCCTCGCCTCGAACGAGGTGGGGATTACTCGCTTAATCGGGTATTCGGGGTGGGGATGAGGCGAAGATTTTTGCCCCGAAGTGGGTTCGGGGTGAGGACGGGTAACGGGCGCCCCACCCCCGCCCTGTTTAATTATTTTTTTATTTTTTTTTAGAATTCTATACTTTAAATGAAAAATTTTATTAGTTTTAATAAAAAAATGGAACTAAAATTATTTGTTTCAATCTAATGAATGGAGGAAATAATTTTTTTTTTTTTTTATCAAAACTTAAAAAAAAAAAAAAATTAAATGAGGCAAGGGCCCCGCCGTCTCTCCGTCCCCCTAAGAGTAATGGGGTGGCGAATTTCTTGGCTGGTCCGTCCCGTTGCCATCCGTATCCTTGTCCACTAGCTAGGCACAATTAAATCTTTTGCGAAACCAACTAAGTGACTTCCCCCTCTTGAAAAACCCACCTAATTCCCCCAAATCTAGACATAGTCCGCCTAATTCCCCCAAATCTAGACTTACTTTGGTGGTCTTTAATTTACTCTAATTTATTTCTTATATTCATTTTCAACCACACTTTTATTTATACACAATAAAACAATAAAATATTTCATACGTAAATTTAATTTTTCCTATTTTTTAAGCATATCTTCTCCAAAAAATACTACTCAAAATATAGTTTTTAAAATTGTCAACAGACAAAATATTCCTAAACCCCCATCGATGTCACAGTTGTGGGCAGCCTTGCAACTCCCTCCATTCCCATTCAACAGACCTCTCTCATTCACTCCAAGAAAACTTTCGTTTCTCATCACAACATCTACCTCTCAAATTTCATGGCCTTATCTTCGGGTAATGCTAGTGGTACATCATGGTCTATATCAGGAGTTAAACCCCCTCACATGAGGGTAGGGTCCACTCAAATAAAAAAATATTATTTCAGTGGATCTCACTCTTCATGTGAGGGGGATGGAACCCCTTATGTACACAAGTTGATGTACAAGTGGAAATACCCCTTATCTTCACATCCATTCGTGCAACATCTGAAACACACTTGTCCATTTCTCAAGATACCTTTGAATCGCCAATCAATTCCGTACCACCAAAATCTGTCAACCCTATAATTGTTAGAGAGATGAACCCTCACATGAGGGTCATGTGAGGCTCGTAACCCCTGGGCTCGCAACCCGAGGAACCGTGAAAAAAGCTGTCAAAGCTGTAGATTCACCTTTATTCTAATTGTTATGGATGATTATGCCTATGTTTGACATCCATTTTTTTTTTCATTCTCATTCTCATTCTTCATTTCAACCACACATTCTATCAATAAAATAATATTACACATAAACCAAAAAAAAATTCTTACTTTTTAACCACACATTCTTCCATCAATTACTATTCAAAATTTTTTACCCAAAATGGGTGTCAAACATAGGAATCATGTGGGGCCACCATTTCATCTCACAAAATTTGAAATCCTGCGTAAAATCTGTAAAAAAAAAGCCCTGTACTTGAGGAATCATTCTTATATTTATGACAGCTTTACTTACAGCCGCAGTGTCTTTTATATTTCTCTTATTGAAAACCCATAAACATTTCTCACTACCTCGTTGCTAACTTTCTTTTTTCAATTTTCTGAATTTTGAAGGGGGGTATATTCAATTGAGACTTTTAAGACTTTTGGAGACTTTTTTAAGTGAGTGACTTCTGTGAATTTTGTGGACTTTCAATTGATTTCTATGGATTTGGTAAGAATTAATAAAAGTCTTCCATGAATTTTTGTAGACTTTTATTAGAGACTTTTAGCGACTTTGAAAAACTTTTATATTTTAAAATAAAATATTAAGCATATATAATGTAATATTTTAAGTAATTATAAAGTCCCTAAAAATCCTTATTAATTGAATACCTCGTAACTTATAGGGACTTTTAAAAAATTTCAATTGAATACCCTGAAACTTTTAGAGACTTTACTCAATTGAATACACCTAAACTTTTTAATTCTCCAAAAGTCTTTAAAAGTCTCAATTGAATACACCCCCCCGAAGTATATGGGCGAACTGGGGTGTGAATTTGAGGTCTACCGAGATGAAAAGTAAAAATCTTTTTCTCTTTAATTCACTAATTTTCTTTTATTCCCACGTGTATATTTTCGTCATATGTTCGTTTGTTTCTTTATTTATATTGGCAAAAACTCTGTGGGAATGATACTTAGTCAATTTTAAATATTTGGGTGGAAGGGAAAGGCGCAATTATACTGTATTTTGCTGCTTCCAGTTTTACACCTTTCTTTGGCATTATCAATTTTTGGGCAAAATTTTTAAGCAAATGACATGTAACAAAATCAGATAGTTTGCTCAATGTATTTAGAGTATAATGGTGAATTTATTTATTTATATAGTTTGCTTAATGTATATATCTGAACTCTGAAGGAAACCAACAGTTTCTGGTAAATGGTTGTTAAGATGCCAATGGGAACTGGAAAGGTTATAAAATCTTACTGAAGTCAGAACTTAAAAGAGTTCTTTGTGTAGTATTTTCAATATTCGGGAGGTCTGCTGTCAAATTTGTGACTTTCGAGGGGGTCACAAGCAGTTGCAGTATGTAATTAACATTTCCTGTTCGCTTGGACCAGGTAAGAGTTTTTTACGATATTCCATTCATGTTACTACCATTGTGGCTTATTTTGAGTGATTATTTTTCTCAATTCATTTCAGGCAATCAACGAGACTCTGGAATATCATCACAGACAGTCCTGGAACCCGGACCAACTGTACCATTATTTAGTGTGTGTGTGTGTGTATGGGACTGCAGTTCACGGAGGAAGCTTTTGGAGGTGATTGATTATTTTTCATTGATGATCTTCTTTTTGTAATTAAAGAGCTGTATTCATTGCCCATTTGATTTACTGTTTTCTGTTGTGTTTAACTCAAATGCAGAAAAATGTTTAAATTATGGCAAACATAGTTGTTTAAAATGTGAGAATTGAGATCAAGTTCTGACGGCTTACATTACCATTGTGGATTCGTTACGTTTGAAACTTTGCCAGTTGCAATATATGGCATTAGGAGTAACACTCATTGCTGACTGTTGGGATACCTAGAAATGTTAGAGTTCTTTGTTGTAAATTAGAGAGGAGAAGATGCTTAGAGAAATAGAATGTTGTTTCTTCATATATGTTGTACTAAAGGATACCTCGCATCTACCATCATTGAGAATGACTGCAAACCGTTGCAAAGAACATAGGCAACAACAACAAACAAAGCCTTATTTCCAATAATTTGGGAGGCTACGTGGATGGGATCCTTCTTTGTTTTGTTTTGATGTAAAAACAGAGTACATAATTCGTTTAAATATCTCCATAGATGATCGAAATAACTGGGCTTAGTTATTATGGGATTTGGCTTCAAACTGATTGCCTTCTTTTCATGTTTATACGTGTAAATATCAAGGTTTTCCCCCATCAAGGTATTTACTCTTTTAAGTCTCAAGTACTGCATGTCCAAGTTAAAGGACTCATATATCAGTGACAGTATGGTATAGTTCATTTGCATGAAAACAAAGCAGCTTCAATGATTCCTTCATACTTGAATCAATTCAGTTTTAATAAGCATGGTTGTAATTTAAATAATGAGTTGCTAGCTTTTTCTGAAATATCCTTGGGGCATCTTATCCATATGTTTCTAGGGTTGCAAACAAAGTGAAGGCTGTGGCAATTTAATTTGCTGAAAACTGTCTCATTGTCTGGGCAAATACTGAATGAAACCTGTTCTAGAATTTTTCCTTCATTGGAGAAATCTATTATGGTGGAAAGTAACAATTAATTTTAGCCAATGTCATACAATAGAACACCTTATTTCACTGAACTAGTGTCTGCAGCTCTAGACAATATTTGGAGGAGTTTATATCAGATGGATAGTATTTGCAAGATGGTTGTGGTGTCAAGATCAGTGAAATATAATTAGAGCTGTATTTGCTGCTAGTATGTTGAGAACCTTGAGAGGATGATATTTGGATATTCAGAATGCAGCGGTGCACCTTCCTCTGAAGCTGATTCTTGAAATATTAGTTACTAGACTCGTTTGAATTTTTCCATGGCTGAGAGAATTTGGTAGTGGTTTTATAGGTTCTTTTTCTCTTCCACTGTTGGTTTTAGAGGACACTTGCTTTAATTTTTTGGGATTTTTGTTACAGGCAAAATTGTACGTTCTCCTTATGGTGTTATGCATGGAAAAAGTTCTCTCATGCATTACAATGAGGGTGAGGAAGAAGGCATTTTTTTGGGCTTATCGAAGTATCTAACTTTTCCTGTTGCTAGTTGTGACGCACACTCGCGAATTGGTTCAATTTGTTGATCTGCTGTACAACTTCATTATGTTCTCTCTCATTCTATATTGTGTCCAGGAGTGTTATTGTTTCATTGCTGACACGGATACTTGAATAGTTCTGCCAGTCCAAGGTGTATGTTTAAAAATGTGAAATTCATGTGTTTGTTTCATGTGTATTTTCGAGTTGACCATCTACTGATGTAATCGCTACTTCATCCTTTCCCTCAGCTTTCATGACATCACGCATGAATCGATTTTAATTTACGAAGATACCTAAACTTGTGCTTTCGTTTGTGCAAGCTATAAATGAGTTCTGATTTATCAGTGTTTTCTATTTATGTAAACTGATCTATGAATATAGCTCTTCTACTTCATCATCCTTGCCTTCAAGTCCTTCCATCTTTGATGTTCCTTACCACTATCTCTTTCCGTTTATGTATTGAGCACCTTCTTACTGTTCCTTTTTCTCATTTCAATGTCATGCGTGAAAACAATACAAACTAAAGTTTAGGAGGAGGAGCACAAGAAGAAGAAGACATATTATTGAGCCACCGAAAGTTTAGGTTTCTAATGAAATTAGGTTTATATATTACAAGGCGAGTAAACAAAAAGGAAATCTACACTAGAAGGAAACTAAATAAAATTATGCATCAAATATGCTATAATATGGTTAACAATAGGTACTAGTATTATCTTACATCTTTGCTAGCTGTTGTTGCTTACCTTTTTATTTTTGGCATCATTTCCCTTCTCTCCTCTCTAAACTTTGGGAATGTTGAGGAAAATTGAACGCTTGAAAATATCAATTAGCATTGTTGAAAATTTAGCCCATATTTGGTAGTGATTTTAATCTAAATTTTAATTTAAGTTGGAATCAACAATCAATTTTAATTACATATTTTATAGAATTCACAACTTTTTAATCACACATTTCATAAACTTTTATCAAAATATATCAAAAATCTGATTTTAATTCCCAGCAAACAGGAGCTTAAAAGCTTAGTAATGAAAACCACATAGCAATTGTAATTACGCAACCTACAACGAGATTAGAACCAACTCAAGAAAGTCAACTAATCTAGGTTTTGGATTCGATCCAAGATTTATGAACCAAGCAGAGTTTGTTGGGAAGCACAACATGAACCAATGAAGTGAACCCGCGGATATGTGCAAAGCTGAAATTATTGTTAGCCAAGGAAAATGACTCATGATAAAGACAAGATAGACTTTGACCAGACGTGCGAGGAATCTTTTTATTTCGATCCGGGCACTCGTAAACTCGGTAAAGCGGCTTCGCTACTCGCTGTTNTCATAATTGATTTCAATAATAATAATGTCTAATGTTTACAAGAATGAAAATATTATTTATACTAAACCCTAGAAATAAGGAAAAATCGGAATTAACTTGCCAAAACTATTAAAATTCGTAATCTAATAGAATTCTAACAAATAAGGAAAAACGCGGAAAAAGAAATCTCTGCCCAAATTTAACCTCATGCGGCCGTATAAGCATTTCCTATGCGATCGCATAGGTCTCAAAAAAATGAGACCTTCAGGCCCGGTATTGCACCATGCGATCGCATGGTGGGTTTCACTATTGTTGATATATGGTTGATTATAACCTTAACGTTTTGATTATAACAAACAAACCATTTTATTTACTAACATTTGAATTTGAGTGATTAAACTTTCAAAGCTATCAAGATTATAAATCGGGTTCGAATTGAATATTAAAGTAAAAGTTAACATTCAAGACGATATCGATTTACATGTGACGATCGAATTGGAACTTAAAGATTCACAAAAGACGCAAATCAAGATACAAGTTAAAAGAACGACAAGAACAATAATTTTGAAGAATAGAGTTTAGAATTGTGTATCGGAACTTATATGTAAATGTATTAACTCGTCAATCTTTAGTAAGTGCATAATACTCAAATTATTTTCATAATCCATCACTTGCACAAAAATGCGTTTGACTCATAATATGAAATAGATTTTGAAAAAGCAATTTGTAAAAAAAAATTAAAATTGGTCAACTGAAAATCCAACGGTATTTTTGCAACGGCTTTATTTTGATCAACCGGAAATGACCGACAGTGATCAACCGAAAGTTTCCTGCAGCCTCTTATTTTGCTCTATAAATATTCATTTCTCTTGCATTCAATCACACCAACTTACAAGAGATTTTTTTAAGAGCTTATTTATTGAAAATCATTGAGATTACTCAAGTTTAAATTCTATTTCATTTATTACAAAGAATTTCTTGATTGATCAAACTAATTTTCATCTATCTCATCAAGAATTCTTTTTGCAAAAAAAATTTCTCAATCTCATCTATTTTTCATTCTTGATAAAAGTTTTCTTTGCCAACACTTTTATTAAAGTGCAAATCTCTCTTCATACTTAACTTGTATTATTTGTTAAGAGGGATCATATGTTGAAAACTTTGATACAAAGAATTTCTTGATTGATCAAAACTAGTTTCATCTATTTCATCAAAAATTCTATTTTGCAAGAAAACTTCTCAATCTCATCTATTTTCAATTCTTGATAAATGTTTTCTTTGCCTACACTTATATTGAAGTGTAAATCTCTTTTCAAACTTAACGTGTATTATTTGTTAAGAGAGATCATATGTTGAAAATTTTGATACAAGATACAAACTATTTCATTATCCATTATTCATCAAAGTTTACAACAAAAACACTTGAGCTTTATCACTTGCTATATATTGAAGTGTTATTCTAACATTCTAAATACTTGACTTAATTATATCATTTGTTAAGATAGTTCTTTCAATTGTAAAACTATCATTTATACTTTAATGGTTTCGAGAGTATTGTGAAAACTCGATTATAAGGATAGGTTCTCATTGCTATAAGTCACATAAGGATAAGTGCTCCTTGTTGTAAGTCACTTAAGGATAAGTGTTTCTTATTGTAAGTCACTTAAGGGTAGGTGTTCCTTATTGTAAGTCACCTAAGGATAAATGCTCCTTGTTCTAAGTCACTTAAGAATTGGTACTCCTTGTTGTAAGTTACCATTATAGTGCATTTGGCCTTACTCGTGACGGAGAACTTGGTAACGGAGATGTAGAACACATTATGTATCGAACCCCATTAAATTGATTTGCTATCTTTACATTATTGCATTTTACTTTACATTTCTATTTAGATTGTGCTATATTCATACTTGAATTAAGTTATCGAGTTTTCATATTTATCTTTCTTATTACACTTTTGAATTTGTTTCTTATGTATTGAATAGTTTTGAGACTAATTATCGAAAAAGTTTCAAACATTAATTCACCTCATCTTGATTAGTTATTCTTGGGCTAACAACTATGCGGTCACATAGTGCAAAGAAAAGCCTTTGTCTTCAACCACTTGAATCAATGTTGTCCAATCTGATTCCGGCCTCGACCCCAACATGGAGCTTGCCCCACCCTTTGTCATGATCGCCATATCGTCACCGTAGCTTGAACGAGCAATGCCATAGCCTCTTTCACCCACTTTGTCCTAGATCATGTCATTGACCCTTCTTCGACAATCAACGGATCCTTCCCCAGACTTGTCCTTGTTGCAACGACACATTGGATCACATCATTTAGGAACAAGCATGCTTGAGACTACAAGCAACTAGTGTTGCAATAATTACTTGAATATGATGTCATTGCTCTATAGCCATTTAGTGTCGTGGTACTCCTCTTCTATGCCCATTTAATACGATGCATGGCATGCCTCATGTTCATATCTTAACTGGGCAATCTTCTCTTGCGAAAAATCCCTTTGTCTCTCAATTCAAAGATGCGAAAGAGAGATTTTCGAGTATGCAAGCAAGCAGCAAGACTGCAAGAGACAACTGCTGAAAAGAATATCTTCTTCTACCATATAATGCAATAAAGTTGTTTGGTTTCGAATACTCAATGCTCTCATCTCGGTAGTGTGATCTATAGAGTTGTACATAGTTAGGTATGTGAAAAGGAAAGAATTGAAAGAGATCCCTAAAACTGTGAATATACCATAATTACAATCGTGTAAAAGCTAAGGGGATATTCTTTTCGTGTTTCAATTTTCCGTTTTGAGTTTTGTATTTTGAGTATCCATTTTAAAATTGTTGAAAATATGTTTTTTTTGTCATTTTGAAAAATTATTCTCAAAAACCCAAAATTGAGAAAATGTGTTCTCTTTCTTCTTTCTTTGTAATGGTGACTACCACATCACCACTTGCCTCCGGTTGCACCACTTCCAACACCACCACCGCAACAACGAAAATAACGAAAACGCGTTTTGAAAATGTGTTTTTAACAATATTCCAGTATCATGTATCATACAAAATAATACCACTCNTCACCTAAGGATAAATGCTCCTTGTTCTAAGTCACTTAAGAATTGGTACTCCTTGTTGTAAGTTACCATTATAGTGCATTTGGCCTTACTCGTGACGGAGAACTTGGTAACGGAGATGTAGAACACATTATGTATCGAACCCCATTAAATTGATTTGCTATCTTTACATTATTGCATTTTACTTTACATTTCTATTTAGATTGTGCTATATTCATACTTGAATTAAGTTATCGAGTTTTCATATTTATCTTTCTTATTACACTTTTGAATTTGTTTCTTATGTATTGAATAGTTTTGAGACTAATTATCGAAAAAGTTTCAAACATTAATTCACCTCATCTTGATTAGTTATTCTTGGGCTAACAACTATGCGGTCACATAGTGCAAAGAAAAGCCTTTGTCTTCAACCACTTGAATCAATGTTGTCCAATCTGATTCCGGCCTCGACCCCAACATGGAGCTTGCCCCACCCTTTGTCATGATCGCCATATCGTCACCGTAGCTTGAACGAGCAATGCCATAGCCTCTTTCACCCACTTTGTCCTAGATCATGTCATTGACCCTTCTTCGACAATCAACGGATCCTTCCCCAGACTTGTCCTTGTTGCAACGACACATTGGATCACATCATTTAGGAACAAGCATGCTTGAGACTACAAGCAACTAGTGTTGCAATAATTACTTGAATATGATGTCATTGCTCTATAGCCATTTAGTGTCGTGGTACTCCTCTTCTATGCCCATTTAATACGATGCATGGCATGCCTCATGTTCATATCTTAACTGGGCAATCTTCTCTTGCGAAAAATCCCTTTGTCTCTCAATTCAAAGATGCGAAAGAGAGATTTTCGAGTATGCAAGCAAGCAGCAAGACTGCAAGAGACAACTGCTGAAAAGAATATCTTCTTCTACCATATAATGCAATAAAGTTGTTTGGTTTCGAATACTCAATGCTCTCATCTCGGTAGTGTGATCTATAGAGTTGTACATAGTTAGGTATGTGAAAAGGAAAGAATTGAAAGAGATCCCTAAAACTGTGAATATACCATAATTACAATCGTGTAAAAGCTAAGGGGATATTCTTTTCGTGTTTCAATTTTCCGTTTTGAGTTTTGTATTTTGAGTATCCATTTTAAAATTGTTGAAAATATGTTTTTTTTGTCATTTTGAAAAATTATTCTCAAAAACCCAAAATTGAGAAAATGTGTTCTCTTTCTTCTTTCTTTGTAATGGTGACTACCACATCACCACTTGCCTCCGGTTGCACCACTTCCAACACCACCACCGCAACAACGAAAATAACGAAAACGCGTTTTGAAAATGTGTTTTTAACAATATTCCAGTATCATGTATCATACAAAATAATACCACTCAATCTCATTAATGCTTAGTAGTTAGTAATATTCTACGATAGTGAGGTCAAATACTAAGGCCCCGTTTGATACACAATATTTTTCATGGAAAATGGAAATTTTCATTTTCCAACTTTTGTAGTGTTTGATAGGAAAAATTTTTCCCAAAATTCGTTTTCCACCTCCTACTCTCACACGCGTTTTCAAGGAATTCATTTTTATTTGGTTTTGGTGGTAATTGATTTTCCTTTTTTTTTTTTTTTTTTTGCAATTGGAAAAAATTCTAGACACAATGGTAAAAAAAACTATCACTTTTATTGACAATTTCATGCAAAACAAAGTCAAACAAAT
>CAIGRF010244694.1:31422-48875 GCA_903798235.1 Fraxinus ornus
GGTCGTGAGTCGGTGGGGGGCGGCGACGTTGGTTGGTGGTTATTGTTGATGGTGTGTGACCAAGTATTTGGTTATCTGTGACCAGATATTTAATCTGTGACCTAAAGATTTTGACAATATGTGACTGAAAAATAATATGTGACCAAAAAATGTGACTCAAAATTAATCTGTGACCTCAAAATAATGTGTGACGTATAAGTTTTTTGATATGTGACCTCGAAATAATTTGTGACCAAAAAATTTGACGATATGTGACCAGTAAATAAATTCGTGACTTATAATTTTGAATATGTGACCATTAATCACAAAAATGTGACTTTATTATCTTTATTTAATAAATATATAAATAACCTGATTTTTGAATTTTTAAACTAAAAACCTGATTTTTGAATTTAGAAACTTAAACACCTTACTTTTGATTTTTTCCCTTTTAATATATTGAACAATGTAACGATGATTCCACTGTAACATAAATTGGTGGGATTGAACTACATTACTAATTGTCTAATACGGCACCTGTTGAAGCCTAATAAATTCGAGCCTTGCTAAATAATCTAAACCGTTAAATTAGACCTCTCATAATAAGAATTTTGAAAATCCTCCCGTAATTGAATTGTTGCACATTTGACAGCGAAGTAACCTAAACGGCCCTTTTTATTTCGGATTAAAATCAAATTTTAATCTAAGTTAAAGTCAAAATCAAAACAATCAATATTAACCATATCTTTCATGAGTCTCACAGCTTCTAAACCACACATTTAAAAAACTTCAATCACAATCTACTAAAAATTTAATTTTAATCTCCACCAAACACCCTCGGTTCAATCATTTTTGGTTTATAATGATTCTTTTTTAACTTAACAACGCAATACTTGGGATTACATTTGACAAAATGTTACACAGAACATGACAAATCTGACCTCAATCACTGACACACTGTAAAACATGCTTATAATACAAGCATACTTTCATAATTTTTAATTAATTTTAAATCTTAAATATAAGAATCCAGTACCTCTGTAACCCCACCACTCAAATTTAATAACTCCTCCAAGACATGCTACCATAATATTTATTTATTCAAACCATGAGGGTGTGAAATCTCCACCGAATTCATTTTACAGAGCCAATGAACCAACCTAAAGGCGTGAAATATGTAACGGTCCATATAAATATTTCTATCACCCTCAATGAATATATAGCTTTCATCATTTATCTATTCACATCAAAAAAAGAAAAAAAAAATAACGAAAGCAAACTTCAAAGGAAAGTAATAGCAATGCCATGTAATGTTATCAAATCGAAGATGCCTTGGCCTGGATTGATCTGGTCCTGTGGTGTCGTTTGCCACGGTGGTGGACCCCGCCAAATGTAACTGGGTCGAAGCCTTTAAGTCGTTCAGCCTCCTTAGCATTGATCACGCACTCAGACGGAGGAACCTTGTAACGTGAATGGTCATAGCAGTACGAGTATTGCATGTGCTTCTTACGGAAACTCCCCATTTTCATTCGTTGTTCACGAGTGATGCCAGTAGGGATTGAATCTGAAGTTGGAGCAGCTTCACACTTGAACTGGTCAAGAGGGTTGACGGCACAACCATGGAGAACAAATTCGGAAAACTCGGCTATGTAAGGGGCGTATTTGTAATTAACTCGGTAACGGCCTCCATTTGTGGCCCAGTCAGAGCCATCCCATATTGTTGCATAGAGAGACATTGGTTTAGAGGGGAAGTCCCCACCCATTGCTTCTGTCCTTTTGATCTGTCTTATGGGGACACTATCAACATAAAAGCTGCAACAAAGCACAAGACACCAAAAAACAAAGAATCATCGTTCGGATTATAGAATAACACATTCGTATCAATTTGGCAAACCATGTTCTTGCCACCTACTATCCTTGTTTTTTCCATCAAATAAAAGATAGGGGAATTGTCTGGCTAAACAAAAGTCCCAACCAGATGCAGTAAAATCTCTTTGTTCGTGGTATACTTGTGTAGCACATTTGTTGTGTAAAGACAAAAGACAATTCAGACACCGAAAAATGTCGATAATTCATAGAAAGAAAGTCCCTCTTACATACAAACACAAGACATCAAGAAGCAGATAATACATCTCATAATCATGATTCATTTTAATGACAATGTTAATTCTTTGCCGACAAGATCAACGTCACCAGCTTCCCATGTATCTATATGAAAATAGAAGTTCAACGATTTGTGATCAAACACGGCAGAGTAAACACAAAGTCTGGGGATTTAAGTGATATATCATTGCAGTTTAAAAGTTAATAGCAAAGATAAATTACAAAATATTTTCCTAGTGAGAGTTAGTATTTTCTAAATAATTGTCATCACGTTATTTGCATATGCTGTCTAGCATTAACTGACCGAGACGAGACTGACAGAACATAGGGTTCCAATACTTTATAGTATCCAAGAAAAGGAAAGCATGTTGATACCATTAACAGATACATCAAAAACAGAAACTCCAAAAACAGTAAAAGCAGCATGAGAAAATTTAAGAGATACTGCTAGTTGTATATGCATATAATCCCAAAAATCAGACGCACCAAAACTTTTTTGCAGAAATATTTATTTTTACCAAAAACAGGAAAGAAAAATTATTGAAAAGGACTCTTAAGGTTTTGATGTTTCTTACACAATCTGATCCTCAGTCCATAATATACTGTATTGATGGAAATCCTCGGAGGGATCGAACCAGAGACCGTATCTTTCTTCTCGTCCTACGTTTGTGCTTCCATTTCCATAAATATTTGTCTGAATTCTCCAGTTTTTTCCTCTGATGTTACCTAAGAACTCGAAGTCTATCTCGTCGTGGTTTTTTTCAAATATGTCCCCATTCGACATCTGTAACCCACACACACGCACACATTAATTTCAAATAAATTACCATTATCCAGAAGGGTTAAGAATTTTCTTGAATGTTTATGTCCATAAGCAGAATTTCAGCATGAATTTATTTTATTTTTATTAAACATCAAAATAGTAATGGAGAAATTCAAAAGAACCCATGTAGAGTTTATTGTTTTTTATCAAAATTAACAACGTCAAGAATCTAATAACATTCTTTTTTCCAGTAATGGAGATTTTAAAGAGATCTAAAGATAAGGGGTTTCATTCAAAAACTTTATTAATATTGAATAACTGAATAAAAATGGAATTATTAAATCAAGATTTACTTACATAAAACGCAACGACAACACCAGCAGTGTAATCTGCAGGCAGTTTAATAGAAGCACTGAAAAACCCATGAAGGTAAATGTCTTGTGAAACAAATCCAGAACCTGCACTTATCAACATAACCCATTAAAATTCAATATTTATAATAACAAAAACCAAAAAATAAAATCCAATAAATGCATATAAATAAAAATTTACAAAATGACCTGTTCTTTCATCTAAAGAGATGTGAACGGATTTTCCATCTTTGAGGACCATAAGATTATCATTTCCAAAAAGGTGTGAGTACCCTTCATCAAATGATAGTATTGAAAGATTTCTTGACGATCCACTAACTAATAATACATGAAACACAAAGGTCAAAATACCCAGATAAGAATTCATAGCGGTTTTTATAAAATAAAAAATAAATGGAGCTTTTTTTTTTTCCCAGTGAGTGAATGTTTAAGTACAGATTCTTCGAGTGTTTTCTGTGTTGTGTAAATATGTAGAAGAATCCAATTACAAGAATAATAGAAGTAATGTGTGTGTCTGTGTGTAAGAGAGAGGTCTCAATCTCAACAGCAATGTATGAGAGAAAAGTGTGTTAAAAAGGCTAATGAGAAAGGAAGGGAAAGTGGAGCTGATTTTATTGGGTGGTGAGACTGAGGTGCATCAGCTCACACGAATTATTCAAAAAAAAATTTCCCTGTTCAAATAATATTTGTGGTTGACTCCCTTTAAAACAAAATATTTATTTTACAAACTCATTTTTAACTATAAATTCAAACAAAATAGTAACTTAATTGTTGACTTTGATTTAAGATTTAATATATACAAAACAGAGGCTTAGGGTGTGTTTGAGCCACATTATTTTGGAAGAATGTATTCTGAAATAGTAAATTGATGAAAATGTGTGATTGAAAAAGAAGAAAAAGTTATTGGTGTGATGAAAAATATTATTTTATTGAAGAATGTGTGGTTGAAAATTAATAGAAAAATTATTATGAAAATTTTAATGTGTACCAAACAGGGCTTAATAAACCTAGCTTTATCAGATTGTTCCTTTTTTTTTCTTTTTTTTTTCCTTTTATTATGTGTGATTTATATGTTATGTTTTTGTTACTTTTCAAGTCATACGATTCTTTTTTAATTGTAAAATATACATAGTGCGTAAGATTTCTAGCAAATAATTTTAAGAATATATATACGAACATTACTCATTCTATAATTGAATGATACTTAAGTTGGCATAACATTCAAGTCATTGATTTTTTGAAAGCCAAAGCAACGATTTAAGGTGACATTTCAGAGATTAAGGCATTATGTTGATCTCGAAAAAAGGCTCCGACACGTGATCAATATAATAAAGTTAGCTCTTACATGCACATGTAGTACGCTGTTAGTCACCCGTGATTTTTTCCGGAGGGGTTGGGAGTAGCCGCGAGCACTCCGACGATCAAGTCAGTTCAAGGTTCAATCAGAAATGGTTCGCAGACGGTGGAACACTTGTCGGGAAGTGGTTGATGTAAAGTATAACGATAAAGTGATGGTATTGAAGGGAGATGATGATACTTAAGTTTGCAATGTAATAGGAGAAAATGGATTCGAATCCTTCTTCTGGCACAAGGAAGGGGTATTTATACTAAGGATGAGAAGATGAGGTCCGTTGGATGAGGAGACACGTGTTATTAGATCTGCAGGCCTCGTCCCATCCTAGGTGTCAATCTGTCCATCTATAGGTTGGCTGGTATTGAATGTCTCTGACAAAGGCAGATGAATTGATCGATTGGGTCCTGTCACGCGTCCCATCAATCAATCAGAGATTTGACTTTGGAAAGATATTTCTACAAGAGATCTTTGCTGGGGCGAGGCGAGGTTGGTGCAGCGTTGCGGAGTGCGGGCCTTGTATCCGCATTGGCTTGCAGATGAATTCGGCTCTTCTGTTGGGTGTGCGTTCAGTTCCTTCCTCATGTAACCACTTCGACTTATGCAATCAGCTCGTCCCGTGTGCAATCACCTCAGCCACCACGTAGCGTGGTGTGGACCACCTCTACTGACACGTGGCGGATTAGGGCTGCCCATCGACATGGTTCCTAGGCAAGCAAAACGAGAGTGTCTTTATTTCTTTTCTCCTAAAGCTTCTTCGCCTAATACATGCGTCTTGTCACGAACTCAAATGCTACTAAAAATCAATGTAAGTATGATAATAATTGTTTAAGCTTAGAATAATAACCATACCTTCATTTTCCCCTAAACAATAATCTCAAAATGTTTATTTGTGGAAAAAATTGAAAAATTTATAACATTTTCATACATGTTGGGTTAGTATTTTAATCTGGATCACATGTGCTTTGTTCTAACAAATGTGCTCAATTTTTATAATGTATTGGCTGGGAGAATGTCTCGTTTATTTGAAAAAATAATTACCACTTGTAATAATTAAAGTTTTTAGGCTCGCTATTCAATTCATTTACGTTGAAAGTAGAAATAATAAGTTGGGGGTGCTAATCCAATTGGACAATCTTGAGTATTAATTAATTAGTTGGCATCATTTATACTGATCACATACAATGCTAACTTAAGTGGTTTAATCATCCCACCTAAATACTATTAATTTTCCATCACTTCCATAATGACTTCTTTTGACTTACATTTTATTCATTGAATTTTTTTCCTTGTACAAAAGAAATCCTTCTGTAAAAATTATCGACTCTCACATGGAGCTGGGTTTCATGTGATTTAAATATTACCAAAAAAGGGCCCACCCTGATGTGTGTAATTTGTATGTTTTACAGAATTTTTTTCTGTACATGTAGAAGTGCTCTTATTCATTTGATACAAATTTTATAGAAATCATTTTAGGACGGTTTAGAGGACTCTGCTTTTACTAAAAACTCTTTTAGTCAAACAAAACACTTCAGAAAATTATCTAAATATATTCAAAAGCAACTTTTTAATTTCAGAAACAACATTTAACTTTTCAAAAGTTGTGCGAAACAGAATCTTAAATATGTTAAAATTGTTTGATCATAATAAATGAATATAATAAAGAACGAGAAGTATGTAAATATGCGAGAAATAAACTAGTCGAGGATAGAACTTTTAAATGTTTTAATATTTATTTTCCATAAATTTATGTACACAACTCATGGTGCGTTAAAAATTTTAGGACTAAATTAAAACGTACATACTTTGAAATAAATAATACTATCTATTATATTATTATAGGTGGTGATCATCCTCAATTAGGTGACAATTATTATTATTTGTGATAAATAACATTACTCAATTTTATATGATTATGAAAATAAATTTTATATGATCTAATACACGTCAATTTTTTTTATTTTATTTTTTTGAATGGACCATGGAGCGCAAAAAAATCCAATCAACCTTAAAATTAGTGCCATAATATCTTCCTCGCCACTGTGGAATAAATATAAAATACTCATAAAAAAATATTATCCAATTCTTTTGATTTCTAGAGTATTTCTCCATTGTAACTTAATTTCAATTACTTCAACTGAATCGGGGTTAAGTTTAATCCTCCATAATCCGTGGATGAGTTGGTGGAAAGATCACGATTGATAAAAGTGTAATTGACCACCGATTTTGCTTTATTTCAATAAAGAATTAGGGTGACTTTATTTCGGGTTGGGGTTGGGGTGAATCTATCTGCCAGCGGTCAGCCATTAACATAGAAAATGCAGAAAAGCATCAACTTCAAATCTTTATGTCTTCAATGAGTGTCGATAAAGTGCCAAAGCCACTGCATAAAAATGTTACCATAAAGCATGCAAACAATCATATACCAGCACAAAGAGGTCCCCCTTTTTAAAACATTTGGTTCAAATATCGGGAATGAAGTGCTATAACATAGCAAGGAAGAGAGGTAGTTTGTGCTTGTTAAGATTTATCCAACAAAGAATTCACAGTAACTCGTATACTTACAATCAGTGTTTATCATGTCATTGACTTCCTTGATCTTTTAACACGAAGACAGATGTTAGCTCGACATGTGATCTTATACTTTATTTGAGACTTCTGTTTTTGGTAAGCAAGGAAAAATGATTAACGATAATTAAGACCTCATCTGTTATTCCGTATGAAACTTGTTCGGTATTGCAATTTTTTGGATGATCTCAATCACCATTTTACGTGATTGAACATTTATTATGTGTGTATATATCAAAATTGTTTTTTTTTTTTTTTAAAAAAAGACATTAGAAGGGACCGTTTGTTGCATTCTTGACCAATACTAGCCATATCCTCCACAATTTATTCAATTTAAAAGATTGCATTAAATGCAACGAAAAGAAAAAAATGCCCCGGAGAAAATGAAACTTGGGTGTCTGGTAATTCGCCGATTTAGCCGTTGATAAGAGGGTCCCACGAGTAACGTCTCACCGAAATTTAAGGGGATTTTACTGCAAAGTTAACGGCGTCAATTTTGCAGTCAAAAATTTATACAGTCACGTGACAACAAGCGGCGAGAATGGCGTCACACGTTTTCATTCTTGATAAAACGTGGACCCCGGCACCGTTTATTTAGCTCAATTACTTTACGTGCGTGTCGGGAAAAAAAAAAAAAAGTTAATTTGTGCACAAATCTCAACGGTCACGGAGCGCATTTTAGCAGGTAGGAGTTATACGAGGTAGAGTGCGCATTTTTTGTTGCCTAGGTAACTTGGGATCGATCCCAATGTTGTCACCTCTACCTTCTATGTTGTGCACGTGACCAGTGTTAACATCCCAAACCAAACCATGCATAGCTTGCATAGAACAAATGCCGAATAATCGGTCAACAAATATATAATACAGTTTTTGAGAGTATATATAAATATAAGTTAATAAAATTATGCTTTCGAGTTTCCACTATTAAAAATAAAGTATTACCTTTTTATTCACAAATCAGTATTTTAAAATCAAGGTTAATACTACAATGAAATATGAGGCACGACATCATGAGCTAGATATGAAGTACGTGCCTCGATTTCGAATATCCATATTTGCAGAGTTACGTTGACAACTGACCGCGAGTGAAAGGTCCGTAACTTATATTAAGGTAACTTGGTTGATTAGTCTTTTATTGACATTATTGATTCCACTTCATGTTTTAAGTGAACATTTCAGCGATGAAACGTATGAACACTAGTTTATAACAAAACGAAGGATGATTTTTTTAGCTAATTGTACGTCGTTTTTCATTGAATGAGAAAATAAATCTATATTCCACTGTGGAGAATATTATGCCCCCGTTTGTTAGACATTTTTTTTCCCATTTCTAGAAGATTTCTTACCGTTAGACAAGGGGCCAACCGAAATATTTGACCAACTTGTGAGAGAGAGGGGCCCAATAATTTGAAAAAAAAAAACGGTCAAATTCTTCATTTTTTCTTCAAAGGAATGCAGGCCGAACATGGGATGTTTCAAAATCTTGTTAGGAATGACTTAAATAAATAATACTACCTTTGTCGCTTAAAGATAGGCTTTGTTTCCTTTTTCTTTTGTCCCAATTTATAGATCACTATTCTTATTGAAAGTATAAATATTTTTTTAGTTTTCTAACATGTCTCTATTTTACATTGTTATCAATAAATATAAACTAATCTTATTTAAATCATTATTTAATATATGTGTATATTAGGAAAAATGTAAGAGAATTTTATATTTTCAACTATATTAATTATTTTTTCTAATATGTCTTAAAATAAAAATAAATATATCTTTATGAGATGGAGGGAGTATATTTTTAGTAAATGTTTTATTTTATTCCCAATCCCGTTAATTATAGCATCGTATTGATTTTTAACTTTTTAAATTCTAATTACAATAAATAGTATTCTTATGTTTCAATATTATTTGGAGAGAGAAATGTTTATTATTTTCATTCTTCACCATTATGTGATAGATCACATGTCACGTGCATAAACTATAAAGGTAACAATTACTGTATTTCATTACTAGGTCACACATTATCGAGCCACAATTTTGCTTGTCATTTAAATACAAATGTCACAATTTTGCATGTGATGTAAATCACAATTGATGCAGTTTTGTGAACAATATAACTAATACAAAATTACTGGAAAACATCATAACACCGCAAGTTGTGACCTATTGTGACACATAGAATGGTGATAATGATTCGAAAATATGTGGAGGAAATTATGAAGCCATGTAATCCTGATTTATTATTTCCTTATTCACAAAAACGTTAAAATGAGGAAGACAATAACTACATGCATATTTTCAAGTACGAGTGGGCGCGGTCTGGTTCAGTCATGTTCTGAAGGGAACCGAATCAAATCGAGTACAAATGGGAGTCATAGAAATGGAACTATTGATTCCGTATCTAACTATAAAGTCAAATCGTAACCGAACCAACCGATTCTAATTCGGTCCAGCATGGTTATTTATATTTAAAAAAATTATTAAAATAAAGTATGAAACTATTTGTTAAATTGAAAATATATAAAAATAGAGTATGAAATTACTATCATTCTTGTACTCTAACAATAAAAAAAAAATTCTATTAAACAAGGCAACAACAAAAATTCACTCAAAAGTTCAAGATCAATTTATAAAGGCGAGAAAATAATAAACTATTATTAAACACAACATAAAAGGTAAAATTTCGATTGAAAATTAATTCTTAAGAAAATCCATTTGGCAATAGCCTGATTATTTTTAGGATCATAATTGAGTCCTAAGACCAAAATGGTGGCACAGAAATAGTGATGGCAACGGGCCAGGTTCGGGCAGGGCAGGGCAGGGCGGAACCTTGCCTCGTTTGTATTTTTTTTTTTTTTTAAAATCAAAAATTTTCAATTAAATACAAATTCAAAATTTTATAATCCAAAGCAAACAATACTTAAAATAACTACATCAATATCCAAATCAAGCAATGAAAACAAACAATGTCCAAAATTAAAAAAACAATGTTCAATTTTTATTTTTTATTNTTAAAATCAAAAATTTTTAATTAAATACAAATTCAAAATTTTATAATCCAAAGCAAACAATACTTAAAATAACTACATCAATATCCAAATCAAGCAATGAAAACAAACAATGTCCAAAATTAAAAAAATAATGTTCAATTTTTTTTATTTTTTTTTATTTAACTTCGCGGGACGGGTTTGGGGTGGGGCACCCTCGCCCCGCCAACCCGTCGGAGCGGGTTTTTTCGCCCCATACGGGGCGGGACGGGTTTTTTTGCCATCTCTACACAGAAACGAAGAAATTTATGAAAAGAAAGAGTGCGTCATTTTTACGTTGATTTTAAAATTACCTACAAATTTAGAAAGTCAAGAATATTTTGTTGATTCAGTTTCGATTAAGCATCGTTTCAATAGCATAAAATGGTAAATGCTAGTTTTGCTTTGTGTAGGAGCTATTGATCAAGAAAGGTTAACTACCAATTGCATCGCTCATATTCATACATATAGAAGAATGTTTACATAAGTTACATACAGGGGTGGATCCACATGGGGTCATGTGACAATTTTTTTATTTTTATTTTTGTTTGGGTTTTCCTCTTAGAGTTTGTTTTTTTTTTTTTACCTAAAAATCTTTGAATTCTCATTTTTGACCCCACAAGAAAAATAGTCTTGATTCGCACCTGGTTACATATGACTTTCCCTAATGGTATCCTATTTAAAATATGACAAGAAACTAAGAAAAATCTGAAATTATATTGTTATTCAATAAACAAAAATTAAACCAAAATCTTTGTGGCCAAGTAAATAAAACTACATTTCAAAGCTAAACTAATTTTGTACCTTCGATTGTCCATCTTTCTTCAAAATAATTAATAACCCATAACAAATAAATTAAGCAATTAATTATAAAAAAACAAAACAGTATGCCATCCTCTTAGGACATTGACAAAAAAAGTTCATATCTCATAAGTTTGGAACCACAAATTAAACATACCAAAATTCATACAATTGTGAGTTACGTGGCTTATAAGTCATCTAGGTTCGGTGTACATTATTTTTGGTTCCTCAGCTTATAAATAACAATTTTTTTTACTGAATATGTGTCAAATCACACTTCAAACGAAGTCTATATTTTTTCGGCACTACCCACCTTATCTAGAAGACAAAAAATAATTAAAAAGTCAACACAAACTTCCCCTAAAACAAGGCAGATTATAATTCTTATAATTAGGTTATGTAAAAAAGTAATCTTAATTCTTAAACCTCACACTTTGTGTTACATCACATGATACTTAGGTAAATTGTCTAAGCAAAGACGAAAAAGAAATTAGTTAAGGTTTTTAATTAACTAATGGGATAATTGTAGCAGCGGTCCCAAATCTTTCACTTTTTTATAAATTTTATCATAACTTTCACTTTGTGTCAATTATAGTCCCAAACCTTTCAAAAATTAGCAAATGGAGTCCAAATGAATAATTTCTGTTAGTTTAACCGTTAATTGACCCAAAAAATAAAATCTTGACTAATTTTGGCCAAATTTAAAAGAGTAAAATGGTAAAATTATATATATATACAGATTTGATCTCCTAAGCAGCGTGCTTAGGTGACGCTAAGCACCTTTTTCTCCATTTTCTGTCACCAAATCAAACCCATCTTTTTGAAACAATTTTCAGATCTCAAATTTTAAAATTGCTTGAAAATGGTGGAAGTCCTAGGATTTTTAATACACGTAATTTTCGGACGGAAGTCCTCTGTCGGAAGGTGGTCAAGAGTCCAAGTAAGTGGTGGAAGTCCAAGTAAATGGTTTCCAAAAATATTAAAGCTTCAGACTTCAGCAATAATGGTGGAAGTCCTAGAATCTTTTTTACAAGTATTTATGTTTGTACAATTTAGTTTGTTGGATATTTTATACTTTAGATACTAAATACTAGGTGAAGGAGAAAAAATAATGGTTGTGTTGTGGGATTTGTGTCGGAGTGTGGAAAGGAGGGGGTTTTTCGGGATTGACTCCCAGTTTGGTAAGTATTAAAGTATAACAAGTTTGCAAACCTACAATAAATGAATCTCATTTAAATATGAGACTACTGTGAGAAGGTCTGATAGAGTTTTGGTGGATGTCGACGACAAGCGATGACTAGGTTGTGGTGGTGGTGGTGGATTTTTTGGTTGAGTTTAGAAGGCGGAGTGTGGGAAGGAGAAGATGAATAGTGATTGAGATTTTTTTTATTTATTTCAAAGTTATCATCTTACCCCTTTTAAAATTGATAAAATTTTATTTTTTGAGTCAATTAACAGGAGTCATTCATTTGGACCTCATGTGCTAATTTTTAAAAGCTTTGGGACTGTAAGAGACACACAGTGATGATTACAGTAAAATTTGTAAAAAAAAATAAAATGTTGGGTATCATTGATGCAATTATCCCTTAACTAATTGGCATCCACTAAATACAATAATAACCCCACCACTTTGGGAAAAATCGAATGCTCACAAAATTGTAATAATGGGCAAGCTGTCGTGGGTATTTTGGTTAAAATTACAAAAAGATACTATTTTTGATGGGGCATTAGGCTTTTGGGATGTTTTATCAAAAAAAAGTTAAAGAAACAAGTTTGATTTGAGTTGAAAATGCTAACAAACTTGAAATGATGATTTTATTTTTCCTTCCACCCACCAACACTTCACATGATTTTATACAATCATCTTTAATCTATAATGATATAATATGCCACGTCTTCATTGACAAAATTTTGTGAGTAACCACTGGTGGTGTGCTGTGACATTAAGAGGGTGTTTGGTGTGACTAAAATCAGTTTTTTAGTGGATTGTGATAGAAGTTTTTGAAATATGTGGTTGAAAAGATGTGGAACCCATGAAAGATGTGGTTAATATTGATTGTTTAATTTTGAATTAGAATAAAATTAAATTTTAATCCAGTCCAAAACTGACCCTTAGTCTAGTGTCATTTACAAAAGTAAGTTTTATCCTATCATCTTTAATTTAAAACAAATATCAATCAACGGACAACAAGATCTAGTAATATATTCAAATATTATATTTTATAGCCGAAAAAGCTTCTTCAATATCGAACACAAAAGAAAAAAATATATTTCTATTTAACCCTTGAAAATTGCCCTTTAATTAAAAACAAAAAAACTGATTCTTTTAAAAGGTTATTTTATGTAATAGAGAAATGATAATTTGTGGGGTCAATCTTTGCTTAAATTGAAAGCGAAAATTAGTAAAAGAAAGGAAGGAGGAACATTAAAGAAAGCGAACTTAGCGATATATGCGCGTTATATATAACATAAATGTGAGAATCCACCGAAAATAGCCAATTATGGTGGCCCTACCATTGTTGGATCCTTCATATCATATTTTTCAACTCATTCCGGCCCACCTACAATATAATTATAAATACAAACAACCATGCCTTGACAAAAAAAATAAAGTAATTAGAACATTTCGTTTTCAAGTTGAATTTCGACTTAAGTTGAGAGAATATTTCAAAATAAGTTTGTTTGCGTAAAGAATTCAATCATGCTATATGTACACTCGTTTTTACATCGTGCCATATGACGACATCATATTGGACGGTTTTAAAAAAACACACACTTTTCCTCCACCAATGTTTTTGAAAACAATGGAATGTCAAAATTTGAGTGTACAGTAAGCATTGTAAATGTTGAGAAGAAGAATAAGTCAATAAAACATGTAATGAGGCACGCTACAAACATAATTAGAAATAAAATGAGCAAAATTCTGTCATTCACATTATAGAAACAACAACGCTGGAAACTCAAGGCGCTAAGCAATCTACCACATGACAATGCCTTCTGAATTGATGAGATTGACAATAAAATTCATTTGTGAAATGAAGCTCAAACACCTATCTGACTATCTCGAAGTAGATTGATGGAGAATGTGTGGTCGAAAAAGAAGAAAAAACTATTGATATGATGGAAAATATTATTTTATTGAAGAATATGTGGTTGAAAATGAGTAGAAGAATGAAAATAAAAATTTTAATGTGTACCAAATATGCGCTAAACGCCTCAAAAATAAAAAAAAATAGTGAAGTAACGTTTGCCAAGTTGGTTTAGTGAAAAGGAAATTGAATGATGTGTCATGTGTGTGTGTATAAATATGTCACAGTGGTTTACAGTTAAGGATGTGTTGGAACTGCATTAATTGGATAAGCAAGAATTGTGTTGTGTGACACTTCATTAGAATGTCAACCTCAATGGTTGGATAAGCAAATTTTGGAACCTATAAAGATGGCAGTTGGCCTGAAGAGGGTCCCCTCGTATAAATTTTGAGTATCTACTAAGAAATAAAGCTCAAGTTCTAAGCTTACAAACCAAAAACTAGTATTAGGTTTAGATGTCAGATGGATTGATTGAGATATTTCAATATTTAGAAAAACTCATTATACTTCAATTATTTCATAAATGAAACCATTCGGGTTCACAGAATTTTTGAACCTGAAGCGCCCATTTCTATTCGATTCTACTTATAATATTTTTTTTTTAAAATTGTAACAACACAAATAATTATCTTCTCAATGTCTTGTGGAAATAGAAGAAGTAAAATATATTTCAAAATACATATTTTTATATTTTCTTAATCCACATCTATTATGCCACCAAACAACATCTAGCATGGTGTAAACACCAAATTACATCCCCAAGGGGGAAAAAAAAAACTAGAAACCAACATTAAGAAAGTATTAGATTATGCAAATACTAAAAATAATATAAATTTGTTCATTTGAAAACAACATAACAAATTAACAATCAACATTATCGACTTTTCTTTACATCCCATCATTTTCCTTTACATTATATCATATCATTGGGTCATTGTGAAAATAAAAATAAAACTTATAAAATGGTACATATTCGATTCAAGATTCGAGTACCTATTATTCCGATTTAAGAACAAGGAATCAAATGAGATCCATCAATTTTCAATTTCGTTTAAAATGCCCATCCCTAGCCATTACCATCCCCATCCCTTCGAGGATTTTGGACAAGTGGTTGGGGGCGGAGCGAGACTTGACGGGATAGAATTAAAAAAATCCTCATTCAATGTCTCGTTTAATATTTTTTATTTTTTAAATATAATTTAAATTGAAAAAATAATAATATAAATAGAAATAAATATATTCGGAGTGAATTTGAAAAATTTAGGATGAAGATCCCACTCCATTCAAGACCGAGCAATGCAAAACCGATCGAGAGTGGAGAAGCATAATGGGAGAAGAAGATATTAGGTCTGGGCATGGTTCGGATTGGGTTGATATTGAGCTCAACCCGAAACCTAAGTCTGGTCGATAAATCTCAACTCAAACCGATTCAATCCAACTGTTGAAACCAAACCAAACGGATCGATTTGGTTTGATTAATCGATTTGAACATTTGTCTGAGTTAAAAAAACTTACCAACCTTTTTCTCAAAATCATTTTATATATATCTGATTGTTTACCAACAAATAATTATATCAAAATGAAAAGGACGTCTACAATAAAAAAACTGATGTTTACAATAAACAATCATTCTGCTTGGTTTTCTTTTCTTTTGGAATTTGGAGGTTTGATTAAAAAAGTAACGACGGTAAATAAATTAATTGAGAAAGAATTATATGCATACTTTTATTATTTTATTTTTTTAAGTTTAAAAATATAAATTTTAAAATGAAAATAAATTAGCTGATTGGGTCGGTTTATTGATGGGTTGGTTGTTTAAACGGCGACAAACCCAAGTCGAATTTTTAATGATTAAAATTAACCGAATCAAATCGATTTTTTGGTTCAAATCGACCCGACTTCCTTCGGTTTGGTCGATTTTTTTTTTTTGCCCACCCATGGATCTCTCATCTTTGATTGCCCTTAATTCAAGGGTCCCATCAGTCCACATGTCATCCCACATGTGAGGAAGCGGATTGGTCACATTGCAGAGTGGCGTTTAATCTTAACTATGCCATGTGATGCCAAGGATCATAAAAAAACTAACCTTTCTGCTTTTCCCTTGTCCGGGTCAAAGAAAAAAATATATATATATGTAACTTAACGGAAATGACATAGAGTGCACCTTTTGGACTTCACATAATTGGGCCTTCAACTTGAGTCTATTATCCAGCAACCCAACAATTTAAATTTAGACAATTTGGTTTGTGTTTTTATTTCTAATTTTGAATTCACTTTCAGTTTTCTCTTTTGAGGATGTTTTTTAAGCTTTCTAAAAATGAGTTTAGTTTTTCATTTCGAAAAATTATTTCTCAAAAAAGAAAATTAGAAAACGTGTTTAGCTTAGAATTTTGAGAATCGTTTTATGATATTTTATTTCATTAAATTTAATTATTCAGTAAAACAGAATAAATTTTTGTTAATATACTATCAAGTAATATATTAAAGTTGGTGAATTTTATAATTTTCTTTTCTTTTTACTAAAGTTAAATAAAAACAAAAAATAAACTGAGATGACAAAATATAAAAAATAAAAAATAAAAATTTATAACATGAATTGAGAATTTTTATCTATGTTCATTTAAATAATTATTTTTATAATTTTATGTAAATAATCCTCAAGACCTTGACCTATTTTTTTTTTATTTTTTTTTACAATTATTATCTTTTTCTAGAACTTTCTTAAAAAAAAAAATTAGAATTTTTTATTTTCTAGAATTTCATTTAAATGCTTCTTTCTCATATTTGTGTATTTTCAGAGTTTTCACTATATACACTCCATACATCAAAAATGCATTTTAAGTTTTATGTTATAAGTTTAACCTTATTTCAAAAATACATACCGAACAAGTTTTGAATGTTTTACAAAACTGAAAACTAAAAACGATTGGAAAATAATAAATCATCGCACCCTTAACTTTTTAGACATTGATTACTAAAAACAATTTGAAAATTACATGAATATTACCACCACCACAAATATCTTAAGGAGACAAATATCTACCACCAATATTAGATAAATTGGAGGTGGAGTAAGTTGAGCAGACCCTCTACTATTATGCTTAATCACATTCTCCACTGAATTAAAATGCATTCCAAATTGCCCCCCTGGGCACATACAAGTTGGCAAAGCAAGGGCATTGTTGGGCTTGCAACCTTAGCGTGGGGAGTTCGATTCCTGGTTGGAGCAGCTGAATGATGTAATAATCAATATTGATTGGAGCAGTTTTGTGATGTAATAATCATGGAGGAAGGCTCCCTTGAGGCCAGGAGTATAGGAGGTGCTTGAACCCTGGTCAACTTGGACATATCCTGCGGTTTACCTCCGCTAATTACTGAGGAACCGATGGCTGGTGGTCCAGA
>CAIGRF010244698.1:0-15349 GCA_903798235.1 Fraxinus ornus
TTAATATTATTCTGAAAACCATTTCGTCTAATTAATCATCGAAAACTAGCTATTGAAGCACTGTCATTTGACTTAACAAAGGAAATAAACAAATTTTATGGCGGGAACAAGTCTTAGGGTCTAAAATATTAAAATTACCGTAAAGGGCACGTTGTTTCTCCAATTTCCAAAATGAAGCTTATTTTTCTGATATCTTTGTCGACTCGTGCCATAAATGATGAAACAAAACTTCAACTGGAAGAATAAATAATAAAGTAATTGTAAAGGGCAAATCAGTCCTCGAAGTCAATGTCGTAGGACCTTGCTTCGCGCCCTTTTACTCTCCCAAATGTTTTTTTCCAACACAAATTATTATTTTTTTTGAAGCTCATTACGATTATTATTATTATTTTTTTTTTTTTGGAGATGTGCTGATAATATAAATTTATTTTCATTTAATATATTAACTTGTCGACTTGTTGATAATTATAACTGTAAAAACAAGTTAAGAGACATGGGTAAAATGATTTTTATACTGGAACGATACTTATTATTTGAAAAGAAAATGTCAACTTATCTAAATTAATGTCGTAATACCGAGTTTAATATACATACAAATTCGAATGGTTAGAACTTAATGATTAAAAATCAAGAATTAACAATTTAAGCATGGATCTCATAAGACAGGTTTGAATTTGTAAAATAATTAGTCATATCTCGATTGATGTTATTTTCTTAGAACAAGCGTGTATGCGATCATATCATTGAAATGAATGGTGTTGTGAATTCTGAAGTAACCAAAATAATTAAAGCCCACAATGTGCTTCTAGATCGATACTTCAGACTTCAGGAAAATTTTGTACATATTTCGAATCGATTCAACTTCCATTTAAGTAATTGGAGGAGTGAATAAAGAGACGCATCATGGCAGAATGCTTTCTTTTAAGTGATACAAATTCTTCGATTCCCCTTTTTCATGAGTTTCAAATTATCTATATATTCTCGTCAAACTAAACAATGCCGATGAAAAATTTTGGACAAAATCTCTTCATCTTTTTGCACAGATTTTGATTTATTTAGTCATTCTCTTCAAACTAGTTATATTAACATTCCAATATTTATCGTCAAAATTACATTTCCTAGATGACGTCACTGCAATCATTTTGCACGACTGAAGTGACATAATAAAATTTTTAGCGAAACAAAAATCTCCTTTTAGCGAAAGAAATTGACTAGATAGAAAGATTTCCGATAATTAATTGGGAAAACTGCAACTTTAGCCCTCGACTTATGCATTGAGTAGCAAATAGGTTCTCATTTTGTTATTTTTGCCATTTAGGTCCTAATCCATGATGCTGGTTGCACAAGTGCTAGTGCCCTACAACTAGTATAGTAGAGCAGATCAACTAGCCATTCTTAGGATTTGGGAACAATCTAAGAGAGAGATCGAGTCATCTCGTTAGAACTCGACTTGGAAAGCGATATCTCTAGTGGATGGGGTTTAATTTTCATGATAATTCGGGGTTGAACCATGTTACGGACAAGCAATTTAACTCATTCGAGTGGTGCCAAAGTCTTGATAACAGTCAGGATTGCTTTCTAGTGCCCACGTGATTTGCTGTCACACACGACTTTTGCAAAAGGCAAAACTGTCATGACCCCGTTAATAACATTAAGATCCATATATTTATCTTGTAAATATTCTTATTAGAGATGTCAAAATTCTCCAACCTAAATGTAACCACGGGAAATCAGGATGGGATTGGGGAACATGGTTCTCCCTCCGAACTGGACTCGACTCTTATTTTTAATGTATTTAAATTAAAATTATATTTAGTAATAAAACCAATTAAATAAATAAATATAATGGTAAGTGGTGATATTTTAATCTCGTATAAGTTCCCAACGGTACGAGGGGCAGGGAGGGCTACACATAACGAGTCCCGTGTCATTGTATTCTCTACTTATTGTGTGTAGGGCTGTCAATGGATTGGATTTTGATCCGAATTCGATCCGAATCCGACGAAATTAATGGGAGATGGATTTAGGGTCTCAGTCCGATAACCCGATCAAGATCCGAATCCGATAATCCGTTAACTAAATGGATCAAATATGGATATAGATAGATGTGTTCGGTACAGATTAAAATTGAATTAAAATTGAAAATATAGTCGTTATTGGGTCTCACTCGTCTAATAAAAGTCAACAATAACCACTAATTTTTCAATTTTAATCCGATTTTAATCTCTATCGAATGGGGCCTTAAATGACCCATATTTAGGGATCAGTTGGAAACTTAAAGTTTAATTAAAACAATTTTTTGTAAAGAAGTTTGTACCCTCTATGGGGCAAATTAGCAACAAAGTAAAAATCTTCGAAGGCGATTGAGTAGAATAAAAAGAGAAAAAAAGAAAAAGAAAAAGAAAAAGATGGCAATACAATAATCAAGTGAAAAAATAATCTTGATTTCTAAATAATGTTTTGGTTTTGAATTTTTTGATAGATATATGCTTCTTTCTTCAAAAGTGATACAAATTCTTCGTTTTCCATTTTTCACGAGTTTCAAATTATCTATATATTCTCGTCAAACTAAACAACGCCAACGAAAAATTTTGGACAAAATCTCTTCGTTTTTTTTTTTTTTTTTGCACAAATTTTGATTTATTTAGTAATTCTTTTCAAACTAGGCATATTAATAAGAATATCTAGTCTATTTAAACATTCCAATATCATTTTGCACGACTGAAGTGACATAATAAATTTTTAGCGAAACAAAAATCTCCTTTTAGCGAAAGAAATTGACTAGATAGAAAGATTTCCGATAGTTAATTGGGAAAACTGCAACTTTAGCCCTCGACTTACGCATTGAGTAGCAAATAAGTTCTCATTTTGTTATTTTTGCCATTTAGGTCCTACCCATGATGCTTGTTGCACAAGTGCTAGTGCCCTATAACTAGTATAGTAGAGCAGAGCAACTAGCCATTCTTAGGATTTGGGAACAATCTAAGAGAGAGATCGAGTCATCTCGTTGGAACTTGACTTGGAAAGCGATATCTCTAGTGGATGGGGTTTAATTTTCATGATAATTCAGGGTTGAACCATGTTACAGACAAGCAATTTAACTCATTCGAGTGGTGCCAAAGTCTTGATAACAGTCAAGATTGCTTTCTAGTGCCCACGTGATTTGCTGTCACACATGACTTTTGCAAAAGGCAAAACTGTCATGACCCCGTTAATAACATTAAGATTAATATATTTATCTTGTAAATATTCTTATTAGAGATGTCAAAATTCTTCGACCTAAATGTAACCACGGGAAATCAGGATGGGATTGGGGAACATGGTTCTCCCTCCGAACTGGACTCGACTCTTATTTTTTATGTATTTAAATTAAAATTATATTTAGTAATAAAACCAAATAAATAAATAAATTTAATGGTAAGTCATGATATTTTAATCTCGTATAAGTTCCCAACGGTACGAGGGGCAGGGAGGGCTACACATAACGAGTCCCGGGTCACTATATTCTCTACTTATTGTGTATATATGTTAATACTATAAAATCTTCTCCGAATGTATTCGTTCGCCTTGAAAAAAATGAAAAATCAATTTAATAATGTGTTAAAATTCATGAAATAAGAAACCATTAGAACAAGCTAAGAATTCAATTGACTTAAACTTAAAATTCTATTTTTATTTTTTTCCATCATTTTGATCCTTGACTTTTTAGGTTTTTCTGAATTGAAATGCGATCCGATTATAAGACACTCCTACTATCGATAATCTCTGCCCTAACTCATAGGAAAGGGACCCAACAAAAGTCAAAGTTCTAAATTTTCTTTCTAATAAGCAGCGCTAGCTTTACAGTTTGCCCTTCGGTCCGCCTGGAATCGCGTGCTCTTATTTTATTAGGTTTGGTGTTGGACTCTAGACTCTACTACTCTGCATTACGCCAATTGGGTACGAATTTACAAGATCAAAATCTATCCTTAATAATTAAATATTCATTGAACTTCTATTTTTATCTGATTTCAATTATATTTGAAATAAAATATTTCGAAAGAGACTGGGCGGAGGAGAAGAAGTTGAAAGTAAAGAGGAGTGCCCCCAGCTGGAAGCTTTTAATGCTTCGTTCTTAACGAGGGACATTGCTGAACTCAGTATTCCCTGTATATGTATATTCGTCGTTTATATATAGAGAAGAATCTGAGCTTTCTGGGAAGGGCCCTTTTGATTTTTTGTTTCTTTCTTGGGAGAAATAATGGCTGAAGCAATCTGTGTTTTCACCAAGGTTGGTTTTTTGTTTTGTTCTCATTTATTCGGTTTCTTGATTTATTGAATTTTTATGGGTTTGAGTTCATTGGAGTTATGGTGTTCTTGATTCAAGAATTCAGCTTTTTCTCTTAGGTGTTTGATCTGCAATACTGGAATTTTTTTTAGCTTTTTTTCTTCTTTAATAAAAGTTTTTAGCTGTTTTTCTTCCTTAATAGTTCAATGCTGAAAATCTGTTGAAATTCATGCTTATTCTTTGGTGGGTTGTGATGAATTTGAGTGAAATATTTTTAATGTAGTCTTGGTTTATTAAATTTTATGAGCTATGAGTTCATTGGAGCTTTGGTTTTATCGATTCTTTGAATTTAGATTTTTCTCTATGGGCATGTTTGGCCTGCAATTCTGGAAATAGCTTAGCTTCTTTTCTTCTTTGATATTAGTTTTTAGATGTTTTTCTTCTTAATTAATATTATTCAATGTTGATAATATGTGGAAATTTATGCTTATCGTTAGGCGGGTTTGGATGAATTGAGTGGGATATTTTTGATGTAGTAAGTTATGCCTATGGGAGAGGAAATTTGAATTTGTTTATAATAATCTTTGTGAAATTGACATCATACTTGTTTTCTAATTTTGGCTTGCTTTTAAACCTCCCTCTACACCCAAATTTCTTCCTTACAGATCGAACATGATGGGTTCTATTTTTTTTTTTATTTATTTATTATTTTTCCCTGTAGTGACAATGGCTTTTAAATGGATTTCAGGGCTCCATAATTATAAAAGCACCCAAGAAATCCCCAAATTTGTTGAGGATAATAGTGTTGGTATTTGCAATGGTTTGTGGTGTCTATATCTGCTCAGTCTGTTTAAATCAATCAAAATTTGGCACCAGCAGTAAATTGTTAAATGTTGAAATCAACCAGAGGCATTGCCGTGATTATGAAGTTGATCAATCTCAAATTCCGTATGTGCACTATCCAAAGCCTGAAACCTTTAGTAGGTATACATGAAACTTTTCTCTGGCTATTAATCTTCGTTCTCATGTTTTGCTGGATCTAATGTTGATTTCTTCTGTATATGCTAGGGTTGAATGCGCGTGTAATCCTGTACGGTATTTTGCTATATTGTCAATGCAAAGATCCGGAAGTGGATGGTTTGAGACTTTGTTAAATAGCCATACTAATGTAAGCTCCAATGGCGAGATATTTTCTGTCAAAGAGAGGAGAAATAATGTCACGTCTATATTGACAACTCTTAATAGAGTTTATAACCTGGACTGGTTTACCAGTGCTTCCAAGAACCAGTGTTCAGCTGCAGTCGGCTTCAAGTGGATGCTTAATCAGGTTAGAGATCGCAATAATTCATGATTGGAGTGCCTAATTAAGTTTTGAGTACACTGAAGTTAAACCCTACTTTTGCATTTGGAGAGAAAGTCGGGGAACCAAAATGACACCCTTCATAATAGATTGGTCAACAGTTTTAGACGTGGCTCTTACATTTGTCTAATGGACAATGATAGACAGTCTAGTTTAGCAAGTAAACAGTAACTTAAATCTTATGAAGAGAATAGAATATGTAAAAGACAGTAAGGTATTCAACCTTTGATCAATTTGATATTAGCAAAGAGTCCATAGTACTATGTTTTAGGGAGGGCATTGTGGGATTTACTCCAGGACGCATTGCATTATACAAGGATTGTCTCTAAATGAGGTTTAATGAATTCAGAATGGACAAATTTTCGTAGATGTTAAGTATTTTGTTAATCAGTTGCGATTGCCTGCTAGTAGAGGATCAATGAGTGACTTGCGAATCAAAAGAATGTAGTAACAGAAATTTATTTTAGGACAAAGTTTCTTGAAGCATGTAACATATTATTCAGGATAAATTTTTGAGTGGTATGGAAGTATCTTGAAAATATAAGTTTTACAGGTAACAGGAGCCTTCTTTAAAAATGCGTCACATAATCTAGTACTTGTGCAAAACAATCCACATTCTCTATGGTTCTTTTATTTATTGCCCTGTGCCTGGTGGAAGTTTCATCATGCAGTGTAATTATCCATGTTAAACAATTCAAGTACCTCAATTCTTTTGAGCTCTGATACAACGATTATGACTGAATTAAGTATACAAGTAGGACAGATCAAAAGAGCAGATTTTGTTGTTTGTTGATTGATATATATATATATCTATATATCTATAAAGTAAATTCAGATGAGAGAGGGAGGTGAACCGCTGGTTAATATTCTTAAAGACCAAGTGGTTCACACAATCCAGTTTTTTGGCATAGTAAAAGTAATTGAATTCACTCATTTCCGGTACACAATACTAGGTACATCTGGCATAATTGTGTGCTGATGCCTTTTTTTCATGAAGCGAGACGTAGGCCTCGAGATGTTTGAGGCATAAATGTCACCATGAACTTAAAATGTCAAAATATTATTGAACTGCAAAATAAGTGCATAATTAAACACAAGCAATTTTCAAAATTCATAATAGTACAATTAAGACTGCTAAAAACATAAGATAAATCTTTTTAAGCAACAAAAAAGCAAATATTACTAGACTATTCCCAAAGCAAGTCTAGAGAAACAAATTTAATGTTAAAGTGGGGCATTTGGCTATTCCCAAAGTCGGTCAATCAGAATTTATAATATTTTGGGGGCTCATACTTAAAGCAAAGTAAATAAGTCTGGAAAATTAAAGATTGCACACTTTAGAAGCCTTGGGTCGTTCTCTGCAGCACATATTTTACTTAGTTGAGGCATACACCTCCAAAACTACTTTACAATAAGTGCTTTGAGGCATTTTTTTGGGTGTCACTCTGAGACGGGTATTAAGGCAAGCCAGGATTTCTTAAACCATGCTTACTATTGTCAAGACCTATCTAATCCTCCCGACCTAACATGCCCAAAAAGTCTTTTCATTTTGAATTTACATTCTTGTGTTTTTGAAACCCCTCTGGCTGGTAGAAGTGTAATGTGCAGTCACTGGAAACTTAAATTTTACATATATTCTTGTCATCCCCCCTTTTCAGTTGATAGTGTTAACCAGGGAAAAAATGTTTATCTGTATTGTTATTTGTTGGCTGATACAGGGGTTGATGGAGAACCATAAAGAAATTGTAGAATACTTCAACAATAGAGGCGTTTCTGTAATATTTCTCTTCAGAAGAAATCTGTTACGCCGCATGGTTTCAGTACTTGCAAATTCCTTTGATCGATATGCAAAACTTCTGAATGGAACTCACAAGTCTCATGTGCACTCGCTTGAAGAGGTACCCCGACTGTCACCCCTTTTGACCCCAAGGGGCATGCATTCTTAAGATCGTGATTTTTTACCTGTTTTGTGTAGGCCAATACCCTTTCCAGATATAAGCCAGTCATCAATTTATCGTCTCTGGTGACGGATTTAAAGCAAATAGAAAAGATAGTCTTGGAGGCCTTGGAGTATTTTAGCAGCACTCGGCACGTCATTCTGTACTACGAAGATCTTGTAAAAAATCGAACTGTAAGTTGCTTCTTCAACATCAAAAGGAGTCATGGACAAATAATTATGGAAAGTCATAATTTTGCAACCTTTATTTATTTATGTTATAGAAGTTGCGAGGTTGAAGTTGCAATAGATTTCTGCACAACTTAGTCTACCATTATTATGAAATTTTAACCACGAAAAGGAAAAAAAACTAAACTATTTATAAATGGTGAAACTTTCATTTTCAATTACACATTTCAATAGACCCATAAGTATTATCCTCTTATTCACCACTTATTTCTATTTATTTATAAACTGTTTATAAATTCTTTCCAAATAGAGGCCAAGTCTTGTTATCAATAAATTTAAGGCCAGCTACATGAATTCTTTTTCTGATCTACTGAGATATCTAAAGCAACTAGATCGAACACCCCAACTACATGTGTACTATGATTAATGTCCTAGGATTTTAGAAAATTTATTTTTGCCAATAGCATACCGCGACCTCTTGGGATTGGCAATGAAAACATAGGCAGAGTTTTCAAATTTTACCAGTTAACAAATAATTGTAAATTCTTGCTCACATTTTTATGATGATTGTGGACTTTTCTAGGATGTTCCTTTTTCTGAATGCCAAAATTATTATAATTATTCATTTAAAGTTAATCAGCAATTCTTCAGTCCCCGTATTGTGAAAGTTTACATTCCTGTGCCTCATTGCGTTCACTTATGTTGCAGAAATTGGTTGATGTTCAAGACTTTTTAAGGCTGCCGCAAATGGAGTTAACAAGTCGCCAAGTTAAAATACACAAAGGACCATTGTCAGAGCACATCAAGAACTGGGACGACGTCAACAAGGCTCTCAGAGGAACGGCGTATGAGAAATTCCTCCATTATAATGACTATTAATCAGAGTCCACTAATCTGTTTTGAGGGTGCGAATGCATAGTATTTCGATTAACTCTTGCAAAGAAGCTGACTGTTTTAGACACACTAATTCATCTTGGTGAGATCAATGGGTTTGATCTTCATCATATGCTAGTCTTCAGCCCGACCATGGCTTTTTTCCCTTTTACATAGCATTTTTTCCGGAGTCTTCAAAATCAGAAATGTATAGTTCTGTAATTTATGTACAGGCAGTGCCAGCGGAATATGATATGTGAAAGCAATTTTTAATTTTTTTGGCCATGTTGCATTTATAATCTCTAATTTCAGGCCATCACAGACTTGCTCTCAATGACTAACTAGTATTGTTTCCAATAAATTTGTGGTCTGATTCCACAGTTGCACACAAAGGTCGAAGAAGTGGTACTAAAAACTTCTTTTGAACACACCAAAATGGCACTGTAAGAAAAATTAAACACATTTTAAAATGCCAAAATAAGGATGTCCAACAGGGGCCAAGTTAAACTATGTTTGGGAAAAGGTACAGAGAGAAGAATATAGGGCTTGTTTTGTTTGTTTGAATCGAGCTCGATACAGTTTGACAGTATTATGGAAGAAAGTTTTTCAGCAATCATTTTTAACTCTGTACATTTCGATGTTCTAAGTACCTGTCTGAGAGGGATTTACCCAAGATTTTTAGCCAAAATTTGACCGTTGTCTGCCTTACCATTGCTGCCAGGCATTTAAGCCATCAATATAAACTATCACCTAAAAATGGTAAAAGTTTATAGTACCCTTTTTATTATTTTGAATTACTTTGTACACTTCTTCCAATCATCATATTTGACTATTCTTAGAGGGCATCTTTGGAAATTGTGATAATTTAGTGGAAGGGCAAACAACGCCAACAACTACAATGGGCCCCACTTCTAAGCTGCCCAACGGTTATAAAATTGCCTCAAATCTTGGGAAAATCCTTTCCAAACAGGCGCTAAATAAAGATANCTGCACAAATTAGTCTACCATTATTATGAAATTTTAACCACGAAAAGGAAAAAAAACTAAACTATTTATAAATGGTGAAACTTTCATTTTCAATTACGCATTTCAATAGACCCATAAGTATTATCCACTTATTCACCACTTATTTCTATTTATTTATAAAGTAAACTGTTTATAAATTCTTTCCAAATAGAGGCCAAGTCTTGTTATCAATAAATTTAAGGCCAGCTACATGAATTCTTTTTCTGATCTACTGAGATATCTAAAACAACTAGATCGAACACCCCAACTAAATGTGTACTATGATTAATGTCCTAGGATTTTAGAAAATTTATTTTTGCCAATAGCATACCGCGACCTCTTGGGATTGGCAATGAAAACATAGGCAGAGTTATCAAATTTTACCAGTTAACAAATAATTGTAAATTCTTGCTCACATTTTTATGATGATTGTGGACTTTTCTAGGATGTTCCTTTTTCTGAATGCCAAAATTATTATAATTATTCATTTAAAGTTATAAGATTTGATTATCAGCAATTCTTCAGTCCCCGTGTTGTGAAAGTTTACATTCCTGTGCCTCATTGCGTTCACTTATGTTGCAGAAATTGGTTGATGTTCAAGACTTTTTAAGGCTGCCGCAAATGGAGTTAACAAGTCGCCAAGTTAAAATACACAAAGGACCATTGTCAGAGCACATCAAGAACTGGGACGACGTCAACAAGGCTCTCAGAGGAACGGCGTATGAGAAATTCCTCCATTATAATGACTATTAATCAGAGTCCACTAATCTGTTTTGAGGGTGCGAATGCATAGTATTTCGATTAACTCTTACAAAGAAGCTGACTGTTTTAGACACACTAATTCATCTTGGTGAGATCAATGGGTTTGATCTTCATCATATGCTAGTCTTCAGCCCGACCATGGCTTTTTTCCCTTTTACATAGCATTTTTTCCGGAGTCTTCAAAATCAGAAATGTATAGTTCTGTAATTTATGTACAGGCAGTGCCAGCGGAATATGATATGTGAAAGCAATTTTTAATTTTTTAAATGCCATCACAGACTTGCTCTCAATGACTAACTAGTATTGTTTCCAATAAATTTGTGGTCTGATTCCACAGTTGCACACAAAGGTCGAAGAAGTGGTACTAAAAACTTCTTTTGAACACACCAAAATGGCACTGTAAGAAAAATTAAACACATTTTAAAATGCCAAAATAAGGATGTCCAACAGGGGCCAAGTTAAACTATGTTTGGGAAAAGGTACAGAGAGAAGAATATAGGGCTTGTTTTGTTTGTTTGAATCGAGCTCGATACAGTTTGACAGTATTATGGAAGAAAGTTTTTCAGCAATCATTTTTAACTCTGTACATTTCGATGTTCTAAGTACCTGTCTGAGAGGGATTTACCCAAGATTTTTAGCCAAAATTTGACCGTTGTCTGCCTTACCATTGCTGCCAGGCATTTAAGCCATCAATATAAACTATCACCTAAAAATGGTAAAAGTTTATAGTACCCTTTTTATTATTTTGAATTACTTTGTACACTTCTTCCAATCATCATATTTGACTATTCTTAGAGGGCATCTTTGGAAATTGTGATAATTTAGTGGAAGGGCAAACAACGCCAACAACTACAATGGGCCCCACTTCTAAGCTGCCCAACGGTTATAAAATTGCCTCAAATCTTGGGAAAATCCTTTCCAAACAGGCGCTAAATAAAGATATTGGGAACTAAATCCTCTATGCACGAGCAAGGATCTACGTGTATAGCGTAGTTAATTGTATCCCCTTTCTCTAGTTTTTCTGAAATTTCAAAGCTCACACACATTGAGATATAATATGAAGAATTCTTTTACATGAACCACGTTAACTTTTATTGTCGAATTTAATCCACTACTGCTGTTGAACAAGATAAAGCATTTCGAGAGATCTCCTTTCAACGAAGCAAAAGGCAATATGCGAGAGTAAGAAGACGTAAAATGTTTGCCAAAAAATTGCGAGCCTATTCCCATATACAATATAAGCTACACATGGGCAAATGACCAAAACATGATCCTTCCGAAATCTGTTATCAGACTCCCACTAAGGGATAGTTACCTGGCACAACGCAAGAATTACCAAGTTACCCCAACACTTGGAGGGAAATCTATAAATATCCCCTCTCCATTTGAAGAAGGCAACACAAATATCTTTTTCTCAAATAATTATTTCTCCTCTTGTTCTAGTTTAAATATTTAGACTATTAAATTTAGGAGGTGAAACTCATAGTTAGGTGAGATGATTTGTTTTGATTTTTAATTGTAATTGTTTATCAACAAAATCCTTTGATCCAATTTTTTGTTCTTAGATGGACACTTCTTAGATGCAATTACAGCCCCTAAAGGTCCAGATGGATCCAAGGATCCTATGTTTTCATCCAACTTCTGTATCACACGCGATGAAATCTTAAGGTAATTCCAAAACTTTGTCCGATCATATAAGGTAATAATGTGAGACTCAAAAATAATGCATTAGAAAAATACACCGGAGTCAGAAAAGAAGAAGAAGGGACAATGGTAATGCAAAGTCTGGGGTAATGCAAAGACTGGTAGGGATACGAAATCTCACACCGGAATCAATAATAAACAAAGCAACAAGGCTCATTCTCCATGAAGATAGGTGTAACCAAACCACACCAAAACATGCATATATATAGCACTAGAAAGAACCCATCACAACCATAGAATCCCAAGGGAATTGGTCCTCAAAAGTAGCGAGAGATCCTAACCATTGAATGCGGAAAAGACACAAAAAGAAATGGCTGAAGATACAATGCATGAAAATGGAGGAAAGAAAACCTTTTGAAACCACGCATAAGCTAGCAATGAATGACTCCGGTGACATCATTGACTTTCCATTTGGCTTGAGCATTAATTGCAAAGTATGGAAATCAAGTCGGACGCCTATGAAAACTCGCGATTGCGAAATGGTGAAAAAGACAAGTCCTAAATTTAATATGAATAACAAAATAGGACTTGAGGGATTATTTGTTGAAGAAGATAAAGTACATTTAGAGATCCACCTTTAGCGAAGCAAAATGCAACATGCAAAAGTAAGAAGTAAAAGGTTCGCTCAAAGGTCTCGAACCCATTCCCATATCCAGGCTAGCTATAAGATGCACATGGGAAAATGATCAAAAACGTGATCCTTAATCGAAATCAGTTATTAGACTACCACTAAGGGGTAACCACTTGGCACAATGCAAAAATTACCAAACTATCCCAACACTTGGAGAGAAATCTATAAATACCCCCTCCCCATTTGAAGAAGGCATGCAACGCAAATATCTCCATCTCAAATAATTATTTCTCCTCTTGATCCAATTTAAGTGATAAGTACATTTTTATACGTTCATTTCGGTTCACAAACATAGATAATTGTTAATAAATATGTAAAATATAGCTTAATTCGATGTATTTTGTATTTTTCAGGAGAACAATGATGAATACGGTGAAAATTAGGAGATAAAACGAAAAATGGCTAAAATGAAGCGAAATCAAAGTTTGAGGATTCAAGTGCAAATAACGAAAAGTTGTGTTGATCTCAAGAGGAAGATTTGAGAGTTTTAGGTATCAATTGGATGAGGAAAGAAATCAAAGGGATGAAATATAGTCGAAGTACAATCATATATCAATTTCCAGCCAAAAACGTTATGCTTTGAATATTCAATCTTAGTTTGAGAGCCTTCTTGGCATAGAAGACATTCGAATTTGAAAATTCATATTTCAGGAAGATTTGTAGATCTTTGAGTTAGCCTTCCAATTCTTTTTGAATCACCTAAATTAGATATCAGGAGAGAAAGATATGACCAAAATACTAAAAGTTGTCCAGTGAAAAAAATATATAACCATACGGCTGCATGGTTGAATCAACCATGTAGTCGCACACATGCAATCAGGCAACCAGATGAGGGATTTTTTTTGTTCCATACGGCTGTATGGAATACTACCATGCGGCCTCATGGATGTCCGGCGCGAGAAATATCTGGTTTCCTTTTTCAATTCAAACACCTTTGGAAACAAATCTTGGGATGTTATTTAAGCCCTAAAGCATCCTAAAACCCTAGGCAGACCTGGGAGGAGACTTTTGAAGCGTTGAAAGAGAAATCAAGGCACAAATAAGGAGAATAACATCACGACACGAAGAATCAAATCAAGAATCTAAATTGGTGATGTCGTTCTTTATTAATTTTTCAGATTTTTTTGTTTCTATCATGTTTGGCTAGATTTTTATGTGTTAGGTGAACGATGAACCTAGTGATGTGATATTTTAATTCTAGTTTTACTTTGTTGACATTAAAACGCGTTTTGAATTATTGAATGATTTATATATATTACTTTTTCTCTACAATTACATGCGCAATAGTTGTATGAGTGTGTTGGCTTATTTTATGCATTCGAAAGAAGAGAAATAAGCTTGATAGGGTATAAATCATCATAGGGTCCGATAGGGGATATAAATATACCGCTATACTTTACATGAATTTCTAAGTGTTCACAAAACGTCATGCATTCTTGTATATTGCATTTGTCATAGAAATATAGTCAAATNGAATTAAAATGAATCATTGCATGGGGAATCGCGAACCCAGTGCGTTTTTTTTTTTTTTTTTATTAGTCACTTCAATTTGCATTCAATCATATCATTTGCATTTATGTTGAATTAATTCATCCACTATTGTTTTCATTTAGTTTAGCTACAATTTAGTTATAAAACTCAACCATATTCCACGTTTCGGTTAAGCTCAGAATAAGTAAAATCGAACTAGTATTTCTCTGTCGGAATGATACTTGGACTCTAAAATCCATTTTATTACTTGAACGATCCGCACACTTGCGGTAGTTTTTATTCGAAACATATTTTCGATGATCATTAAGCATTTAGACTATTAAATTTAGGAGGTAAAACTCATAGTTAAGCAAGAAAATTTGTCGACTGTAATTACGTTGATCTTTGATTGTAATTGTTTATCAATAAAATCATTTGATCCAGTTTTTACCGTCAACAACTGCATATGAAAGATGTAATCTCTCTTCGTAAATTCGACTAGGAGAAGAGATACAAAATTCTGGAGGGACCATTAATTAAGATTGAAAAGGAATGAGAAGTTTTATCAGTCACTATCAGCAACTCCCATTTGCACTTCGTATAAAGAATGATGAATATTCAACTTGTGACTTGTATGATCATGCATTACAGCCTACCATCCATGGCTGCAAAGTCTATATTTATTACAGTATTAAAGATGCTTTCCTTTTCAAACTTCTTGTGCGATTGAGGGTTCCCAATCTCCAGGAGCCAACCATGGAAAGTGCTTTCTATACGCAGAGAATGGAGGGTTGAGGAGGGCCACTTTGAAATTCATCATTTTCTTCTTTTATCTTGTTTGAAAGGTAAACTATGCAACAGTTCTTAAGAGTATGTTGTGTTTGGCATACATGGTGTGATATAACTAGAGAAGAGATTTTATTTTATTTTTATGAAAAACTAGAGAAAATATTTATAAGTGAGACGTTTATATGTTACCCTACAAAGACTTTTTTTAATTTGAATAGGGGGTTGCCCGTTTTATGGTTGAATTTGCCTTTCTTGTACTCATGGGAGCAGCTTGTTCGGTTGCACTTCTTAATGAGTCTGTCCATTTTGAGCAGTCATTCCTGTTTTAATAATCCAATATGTTGGAAACTGATCAGCTACAGC
>CAIGRF010244816.1:3545-24700 GCA_903798235.1 Fraxinus ornus
AATAAAAAATTATTTAGTTTCGATTCTTGGTCTAGACCCGAGACCCGACCCAAACCTATAGGTTCTCGATTCGGGTACCCGTTCGGGTATTTAACTTATGAAGAATCACTCGGTTTGGTTCGATTCGGGACTTTTGTCCAGCCCTAGGATCATTCATCTGTCGGTTGATCAACACCGTAAAATATCAAGCGTCAAACATCCTGACAGCCAGGATATCGATATAATGCACGCCCGCTTGAAGCGCATCACATCAAAGTTCGACAGCCATACGCTATGATTAGCAGTAATGACCCAAGAGACACGTGTCTTGGGAGTATGCAATGCCTCAATTGTCTTTATTGGAAACATGCAATTGCATTCAAATCATTGGCACATTATCCAATGAAATGTCTCGTCACTTAGACCTTCGTAGTCAACCATCCAACATTCGAAAAGTATGATACGCATCGCCTCTGCTTTCACAACTTTTCTTAAAATTCTCTTCCTTGAAAGCCTCTTTCTCAAGCAAGGACATCACCTCTACCTTCACAATTTTTTCTTAAAGTTGCCTTCATTCAGAGCATCATATTCATGCAAGGACATCGCCTCTGCTTCATAACTATTCTAAAAGTTGCCTTCATTCAGAGCCTCGTCCTCAAGCAAGAACATCGCCTACATGATTGACTACACCATCACAATCTTACGTTGCAAGTCCACCCATTATATAAATATTCATATATGGACTTGGGGGACTACACGTACTGTGCAACAAAAAAAAATGAGATAAACTTTCACAATCTTATATTGCAAGTCCACGTATTATATAAATATTCATACATGAACTTGGGAGGACTATTATACCTCTTACTTAGAGGCTCCAGATCAACACCAACATAGTTTCCAATTATGCAAATAAGTTCCACATATCTGTTATCACTTAGTCAAACCAAAGCTCTGAGATGTCATGCCTTTGAAGAAAGTGAGACGAGCGGGAAAAAGGGAGTGGTGCTACTGGAACACTATCGCATCACATCGCCTCGTCCATGTTAAATAGGGAATCTTTTGTACAAAGATCTAGTCAAAATAAGATTCACATGATTGATTGATGTGATGTCTGCACAGGGGACGCCAATAAGTCAAATTATCAAATCCACTTATTAAGGGGCATTAAATGATCGCCAACTTGTGAACTGATTAATTGATGCCTGGAGAGGACACCTCGTCCGACAGATGACACCATGTGTCCCTCCATCAACCATCCCAAATCTACCTATTTCCCTGTAAATACCCTATGCAGCATCATTTGAAAGATAATGCAATTCTCCTTCAACGTTAACTAACTTGATCATCGGAGTGCTCCCGACCTCTTCCACCACCACCGGAAAAGGCCTCAAGTAAGTAACGGTTTGTTGTTGTGCGCAGGAAGCTATCTACGTAGAGTGTTTACCTATTGGACACGTAACCTTTATGAAAATTGAGTTCAACGACTTTTAATATAAATTGATAAAATATGTGAAATAAAAATGGTGAAACCTAAATAATATATTATTAAAATTAATTGTTAACTTTACTTTGAATTAAAATTCAAATTTTAATCACTATCAAACGGGGCTATAACTTGTCACTACATATTAAAAGAGCCAAAACATTGGCGGGACACGTGTCATGATTTCCCGTCGTCGTTATTCATTTTTTTTTTTTGCTATCAACCACTCACGTCTTCTCCCATCTTCTCCATCAACCACTCCCGTCTTCTCCCTTCTTCCATTTTCTCACTCAATCACTCCGTCTTCTCCATTTTTCCACGGTGTCTCCAAGCATTTTCGAGCAAGCAGAAATATCTAAAACTTCTGGCCATTCAAGATAGAATAGATAATGGGGATTTTGTCAAATTGTGGACTAATTGCGTTGGCTCATCTGCAGTTATTGTATCCTGGGTGATGGATGTCAAATGGAGGGCATTACTAATTAGGCTTGTTCCCTTGCTGGGCACTGAGGACTTGGAAGGTTGATTGCTTTCTATGATGATAACCATATATCTATTGATGGTGATACAGAAGTTGCCTTCACTGAGAGTGTTGACACCCGTTTTGAGGCTCTTGAATGGCATGTAATCTGGGTGAAGAATGGAAACACTGGTTATGATGAAATTCGTGATGACATTAAGGAAGTAAAGGCGGTAAAGGCACTCGCAAAGGAGGCGCCGACTGCCTTCGTGCACAATGGAGGCACGACTTGTGCCTCCGTTGCGGGCGGAGGCGTGGCAATTAAATATAAATCCTGTAATGTCATCGTAATAATCTCTCTTTCAGTCTTCATTTTTCTTTCTCCTGAATTATTCTTCAATAAGTCATTATGAAATTTTGAAATGCTAAAGACAAAAATGAGTTGACATGTTTGATCATTATTGATAAGCTATGATGTTTCCACTCACTGGTTTGTTCCTCTTTTTTGTTTTATGGATTTTTTCTGTAATTGAGTTTTAGGACAATGTCGATGTAATGTTTAAAAGTCATCTTGCTTTAATTAAAGTTGATTTGCATTTTTATTTTTTCTTAATTATTTGTCTTTGGCTTTATTTGCACCTGAATTTAGTAACACCGTAAAAATCCAATTAATTGTTGATATGTTATTTTTAGCTTAACACCCTCTTTTTCGTTGTTGCATATTTGATTTTGCAGTTTTATTTGGTGGCGAGATTAAGAATTGATAATTTTGGCTTATGAGTTCTTTAATAAGCTTTCTTGAAGCTTATGCTTTGAGTACTATTTATAGGCTTATACCTTGACTTAATGAGAGAGAAGAATGTGATTGTTTGTCTTACCATTTCAGGGCTTTTTAAGTTTTAATTTTTAACATTTCAGTGAAGTGGGCTGTATATAAAAGTAGAATTTGTTATCAAGTTTTGAATTTCTTATGGTTTGCTCAGCCTCCTTCAATGTTAAAACAAAAACAAAAAACTCCGTGTAGCACGGAGGCTGTCTCCGTGCGCTTGGAGACGCCGTGTGCGTCTTCGTGAGCACACGGAGCCTCACGTGCGCGCGGAGGCCGCCTGGTGCTCACCTCATGGAACCTTAGGAATCGCTTTCTTTCTTCACCTTCACCTCATTCCATATATCTAATCACCCGTCGAAATTTTTCTGCCTTTTCAAAACCTCCATATCTGCGAAATCTCCAGCAAGAAAAGGATAAGTTTCGATAATTTTCCTAATTTCCCTCTGTTTAGCTTCAAACTATATTACACTGATCCCTTCATTTCGTACTCCAAACACTTATCGCCTTCTTCATCTCGATTCCACAATGTATAAGATTCGATAAGCATTAAATTGAACTCACCGCCCGCCTTTCACCTTTAGTTGCTACCAATATCTGGCGCCTAGTTGATTCTGTTGATTACGCTCAAGGTATTTATTATTTTTCCTCTGTGTATACAACACCTACTTCTTACCATGTCTGATGTTCTGGGTTTTCTTTCATTTTGTGGTTTAAGATTCCGAATCCCGAAAATTTTTGCTCTAAATTTGTCTCCTAAACATATTAATATCATGTTTAATATTAGGTTAATCTTAATTTAGGTACTCTGAATTTTTTCTTTTTTGCTAATTCAGATTCATTTTTTCTATTTCCTAGATTAGTTTGTCTTCATTTATTATTTCCATTTTCCATATTCAGAATTTTCTATTTTTACAACTATTACAGGGGTTTTTAATTTCAAAGGCTAAATCCTCTTGTTGTTTTGTTGGCGACCCCAGGTTTTCCATTCTCTACTTGCTCAGGTATTACTTTAGTGTCTACTTAACCATAAAATTTCATTTAGTGTAGTTTTTGTTGTCTTCAGAACTGCCTTTATTTTGTAAAATTATGGTCATCGACGATCACCAGTTTCTGTTAATTAAGTTCCTATAAATTATATCTTTGAGCTTGTGGTTTTCGCATTGTCCTCTTCTCTTCTATATTATTTAAGATTTTCCATGGTGCATGTATGAGTGTAAATATGTTTATGTATAAATTTATGTGTGTACATGGAAATGAATGAATTCCCGTCCTTCCATCACATGTATATGTGTAGTTCTAATAGGAATAGTATCTTCCATTGAGATTATCCTTATAATTGCAACTTAAGGAATATTTTATTAGTATTGAAGTTATTATGCATTTTTTACGAACAATTTATCTTTTAACATTTCTCAAAATTGATCTAGGATTGCCTTGGTCACAACCTATAGATGCAAGAAACGTAATGTCAACTTATCAAAATAATATTAGGAAAAAAGAAAGGTGCAATACCTTGAAGGATTTGTTTTCTTTCACGAAGGCACCTCCAGAGGACGAACAACTAGAGTTTTTATATAAGCGAACTAATGCCTCAACTTGTTGACTTGCTTTGGAATATGTACCACCACCATCCCTTTTCACTCTTCCTAGTGTATGAAAGCTAAATGTCCTAATATTTTAAATAGCAAAGTTAAGGACATGGTTTATCAAAGAATATAATAAAAATGGATTGCATTTCTGAACAAAAAATGTGACATAACAAACAGCAGCTATGAAGTGAATAAACTATCTTTCTAATTTAGGTATACAATGTTGTTACTATTTTATTGCTCCATTTTTCCTATGCTTTTAGGAATTAGCTTTTCTGATTCGGTTTGTTCTCTCAACTTTTTGCAAATGAAGTTTTTAGGACTCTTAATCTTCTTTTAGTATATACTTCAGTTTTAGCTAACCACCTCCTTTCCCTTTCCTTCAATTTAAGGTAATTGATATTTTGTTATTTAGAGTTAAAATTTGAATGATTGAGGAGTATGGGCTTGTGAAGTGGTGGATTGTGTTTGTGAAGTGCAAAAATTGTGGCTTGATTTAGAAGTAATCTCTTCAAATTTTTAGAAAAAATAGATTGCATTTAAAGTGTTTGCTAAAATGACCAAGTGGAAAATTAGTGTATAATTATGCTAAACTACCAATTTGATTGAGTCAAAAAATCTTAACAAACTAATATTGCCTTCACAAAAATAAAAAAATAAAAAATTTCTTCGTGAGGCAGGAGCCCGTGCCCCCATTCTGGACGGAGGACACGGGTACGGTGCCTCCGTCCAGAATGGAGGCACGGGCGGTGCCTCCGTCCAAGATGGACTTTCGATGAAGAAATTTTTTTTTTTTTAAAATAGTGAAGGTATGTAGCACATGATTTTTAATTTAATTAACTTTTTTTGCAGTTTTTCTTTTAGCTATTGACATTTTAAAGCTATCAAACTCAAATTATATTTCTTATCTTTTATCATGATTTGATTAATGTTTTATTGAATTTCGGTTATTTGAATGAGTCAATTGGTGCTTGTGAAGTGAAAGATTTCGGGTTATCATTATCTTTTATGCAGGATGTTTTATTGGTATCTTCTAATTGTTACATCACCATTTACTATGCAGAATATCATTGAAGTGTATGATCATTTTTCCTGATATAACATGATTAATATATCCTCATTTAATATTATCATGTTTTCATCTGTGTTCACTTATTCCCTTACTAGAAGTACTTCGACAATGAGGAAGTGTTTCATTTGTTGTTGAGTGCAACAAGAAAACGTAGAAAGTAGTTGTCGATGCACATTTTGAATTCCTACTTCATTATAGTTCACTGAATAATTTTCAGCTTATTGATGACTATAATCTTCTTGATATGACTAGAGTGCATATGCAAAGCTGCTTTACTACTACATATATAAAGGGGATATTAACGTTCCTATTAGTGAAAATGAAATTAAGGTTCCCGGATTGCCAGTGTTGGAATTTTCAGATTTGCTTTCTTTTATTTATGTTTATGGATCATATCCAACAGCTCTTGAAATGGTTTTAAATCAGTTCCAAAATTATTCTCATAGTTTTTATAATATTTGAAAATGTAAAGAAAGCAGATTGGATTATTGTGAACACCTTTCACAAGTTGGAACAAGAGGTAAGTAAATAGAAACCTTGTCGCGATTATACTTGAGGCATGTTTAGCATGTAGTGTCGAATAGTATTACATAGAACATTGGACACATTTTTTAAAGGTTTTTTTCCTGGATTCTTCGTGTCTAACGTTGTGTGGTCTAATTTATCATTGTGTACTAGATTAGATAGGACAATATATAAATGTCTATCAGGCATCACACATTGAAACCTTAAAGTACTAAAAAAAAAACATATCAATTTCAAAATAAAATCGCTTCATCTTGTCGACAATAATCAACTAATGTGCAACGCACGTTTTCTTCATTAGTTGTAAAAAAAAAGTTTATTTGCTTGCATACGAAATGAACAAAAATAGGAGAGTTTTGAAACAATCACGCTACACAAATTCAATGACAAGTACTAAAAATAAAGGGACACGTGCCGCAACATTATTGAATAGTTTGAAAAAATAATAATAAAAAAAAATTATCCACAGAGATGTTGACTACTCACCACCCGTCAAAGCACCTATTTGCAATCATGTGCACTATTGTTTTTGAAAATCCTTAATCCCATCGAAGAGCTCGATATGATCCACATTTTCCCTACGGTCTCATTTTATTCTGCTCTCACTAAACCCCTGTAAAACACCACCCAAATGCTCCGAGTTCTCAATGTCAGACGCTCCATCCACTCCTTCATCCGCCCCCATAAACCTCCGATCACCACCTCTTCCGCCGTCCACCGCCAATTTTCCTCACTCTCCAGCCCACCGCCACCCTCATCTTCCACCGATGCGGAGCTTCGTAAATACCTAGGCTACACCCTTCTCTTCCTTGGCTGCGGTGCTGCTACCTACTACTCCTTCCCATTCCCCGAAGATGCGAAGCACAAGAAGGCCCAACTCTTCCGCTACGCCCCGCTTCCGCCCGACCTGCACACAGTCTCCAATTGGAGCGGTACCCATGAAGTTCAGACGCGTACCTTCATCCAGCCTGAAACCCTCGAAGAGCTTGAATCTGTAGTTAAAGATTGTAACCAAAATAAGCAAAAGATACGGCCTGTGGGGTCGGGCTTGTCCCCAAATGGCATTGGGCTGACGCGCGCAGGGATGGTCAATTTGGCCTTAATGGATGAGGTTTTGGAGGTGGATAAAGAAAAGAAAAGGGTGAGGGTGCAAGCTGGGACTAGGGTCCAGCAACTTGTGGATGGGATTAAAGAGTATGGGATTACATTGCAAAATTTTGCATCTATAAGGGAGCAGCAGATTGGTGGTATAGTTCAGGTGATTATTTAAGTTCAATTGTGGCTCTTCTTTTGAATTAATATGATATTTTAATTGTTGGGCTATAGGTGTTCTTGCTTCAAGTTGTATTGTTGCTTGCATAGTGTACTTCCGATCAAGAATGTATGTGGAGGTAGGAGTGGTGCTTGCCTCAAGGATTGCCTATCTTTTGCTTAAGTAACATACTTAAATATTTTGTGTCAGCAATCAGGTAGATTAAGGTGGACTGGTGGAGGTTATTATTTTTTGTTTTAATTTTATTAAACGGTTGTGCTTCGACTTGTGTTGATGTTCGCATGAAGCAATGTAGTTCAAATATGTAGGTTGTTAAGATTTGAATTACATCTTAAAACGTCAATCTTATTAAGAGGAGTAACTCAATCCTTTATAAATTGATCTATGTTTTCATCTTTATTCGATATGGGATTCTATTTTTTGACATATCCCGAAAGATGATGGCTCATCTGAGCAGACCAATCTTGAAATTCATGTGCTCAATTTTTTTTAGTCTTAATCGGATCAAATCGCTCGTTGGAACTTAAAGGTTTGGGGTTCTGGGTTCTATCTTAAAAGGTCAACCTTATTAAGAGGAGTAGTTCAATCTTTTATAAATTGATCTATATTTTCATCTTTATTCGATGTGGGATTCTATCCCTTAACATAGGCGATGAATGATTCTTTTAATTCATGCTTCGTAAATCAACTAAAAAGCCTTTTCTGTTATTCTAGTATTTATGGAACTTAAAGGTTTGGGGTTCTGGGTTCTATCTTAAAAGGTCAATCTTATTAAAAGGAGTAGTCCAATCCTTTATAAATTGATCTATATTTTCATCTTTATTCGATGTGGGATTCTATCCCTTAACATAGGCGATGAATGATTCTTTTAATTCATGCTTCGTAAATCAACTAAAAAGCCTTTTCTGTTATTCTAGTATTTTCTTTGTACCTTGTCTTGGGAGGTTTGTGGAGAAGGATAAAAAGGAAGAGAAGATATAATTCACTTATTTCGCTAATGTTTTTGGTAACATGTAATTAGTCAAGGACTTCTTTTAACCTATGGGGCATTTGTATGTTTATGAAGTTATTAGTGATGTTCTAGTTTTGAGCTGCTTTTAGGCTTTTTATGTCTTTGGCTCATGTGTATTGCAAACCTTCAGATTGGTGCCCATGGCACTGGTGCAAGGCTACCTCCTATTGATGAGCAGGTCATCAGCATGAAATTAGTTACTCCTGCTAAGGGTACTATTGAGGTTTCTAAAGAGAAAAATCCAGCACTCTTTTATCTGGCTCGCTGTGGTCTTGGAGGACTTGGTGTAGTTGCAGAAGTCACTCTGCAATGTGTTGAGAGGCTGGAGCTCGTAGAGCACACATTTGTATCAAACCTGAAAGAGATAAAAAAGAATCACAAGTAATATTCATTTTCTTCACTTAGTAAGGAATTTTTTCTTGATGTTAATAACTTCCTCCTATAAACAATGGTAATTACTTTAATTGCTTACCCAAGAAATGCTCATATAAAAGATGTTGAAGAGAAAGTAAAACATGTTTTTTTTTCTCGGATCTTGAATTTGTTATGTTTATGTGATGAACCTTATACTAGAATTAGTTGACATCATTCTTGACTAAATCACAACCGATTTCATCTTGTGATTATTCACTTGTCATGCCACCAGAAACAATGGTTGAAATAGGTTTAATGTAGTTTCTATTTCTGTTAGTTGAAACATTTAAAAGTCAATCGGTAGGTTGATTTTGAAGTGAAAGGCGCATTTTGTTCTCCTGAGTTGTTTTTTAGCTTCATGCATCTTTCCATGCATGTAGACCTTGTGAGTCTTCAGTTATTATTATTGTGTGTCAATGGACTTTCATATACTAGGACTGTCAGTCTTTGTACAGCAGTAGGTTTAGGGGTGGCAATGTGCTCAGCTCAGCCCTTAAACACACCAGCTCGGAACATGTCCGAAAATCCTACTCGGTTCGGCCCTTTGCCTCATGTGCCTCATGGGCTCAGCCAAGCTATCTATGAGAAATCACTTTCTTTTTTTAATTTAAAAAATATTGAAATTTTCATTCTTTTTTAAGGCTTGGGACCGACTACTTGTATCATATGTTGAGTTAAAATTGTAAACGAAAAAGATATTAGGTGTCTAGTTTTTTTAAAAAGTCAAAAAAATTTAAGAAAAAAAATATTAAGTAAACTAAACAACACTTACAAATTATGAAGTCAAATCTTGAAAATTTTAACCATTAATTGGCTGTATCCCATTTTGAATTAATATATGTAAGTAAGAGGTAGAATAATATGATTTATACTAAAATTCTAAAATCTTGAAAATCTTAACTATTAATTGGCTGTATCCCATTTTGAATTAATATATTAAGAGGTAGAATAATATGATTTATACTAGAATTCTACAGAAATAACTCAAATAAGTAAATTTAGAGAGAATTAGACTTTGGATAGCACAAGAAAAGAGCTTATGGAGCTTATAATAATTGTAAATTGAGAAGGTAGAGTTGTGTGAAAAAAATTAAGTGGGGGTTTATAGGAAAAAGGGATCTTTATAAAAAAATACATATATATATGACCATTGGGCCAAGTGGTTATGTGATAATTTGGCCACCCAGAATGGTCAAATATATTGGCCCATGAGCCACCTCGTGGACCTTGCCCACGAGCTCAAGACAAGCATACTCATGAAAAAATTAAAGCTCGGCTCTCCCATGGCTCATCCCAATACGAGCCGGAGCGGAAAATGGGCCGAGCTGAGCTGGTGCACGGCTTAGTCCGTTTACCACCCTAAGTAGGTTCTAGTATAGAAGCTCCAGTTGTGCATCCTCTTCTGGTCAATGTTGTTCTGGTTAAATGAAAACTAGTTGAATCTGAGGATGATTGACAATCTATACAAGATTATCTAAAAACATTACAAGTACCAATAGACAGTTTAACGACAGGACCCCATTTAATGGATACTGGGGCAATCTCTGGTCAATTTGGTGTCCATTGCTGGTAATTAAATATAATTTTGAAATATTATGAAATACATGTTCTCAAATTTCTTGATTTCTTGCAAATTGAGTTAATTCCACTAATTTTTTAATTACAGAAAACTTCTGTCTGAGAACAAACACGTGAAGTACTTGTACATTCCGTACACTGACACAGTTGTGGTCGTGACATGTAATCCTCTTTCAAAATGGAATGGTCCGCCAAAGTTCAAAACGAAATATACTCAAGAAGAAGCTATACAGCATGTAAGGGATCTCTATCTCGATTCACTAAGGAAGTATAGGTAAATTGATTTATCTTTCATTGCTAGGTAATTGGTTCTTGTGAAGTTTATCTATTGACTAATTCTTGCAATGAGAAGCTAGGGAAAAATTGATCAACATAATCTTTTGGGATGAAAGCATGGAAAATATAATCAGATTTCTTTTGTTTTTATATTCTTTACCTCTGCTTATCATATTTGTTTTGATTCTGGACGCATGTTGACAAATAAAGAAAACACGATAGAAGAGAAGATAGTTGGAAAAAAAAAAATTATAAGTTGTATTATATATATAGCTTTTTCAGATAATTGATACCATTATCATCAGGAAAGAAGCAGTTACAGATAATATTCCCGGAGAAAACGAACCCAACATAAATGAACTTTCATTTCCGGAAATGAGAGATAAGCTACTTGACTTGGATCCTCTCAATAAAGACTATGTGATGAAGGTCAACCAAGCAGAGGCTGAGTTCTGGAGAAAGTCGGAGGGATACAGAGTAGGCTGGAGTGATGAAATTTTGGGCTTTGATTGTGGTGGCCAACAATGGGTTTCTGAAATTTGTTTTCCGGTTGGAACCCTATCTAAACCAAGCATGAAAGACCTGGAGTATATTGAAGAATTGATGCAACTCATTGAGAAAGAAAATATACCTGCTCCTGCACCTATTGAACAGAGATGGACAGCATGCAGCAAAAGCCTCATGAGCCCAGCTTATAGCTCGTCCGAAGATGACATATTCTCTTGGGTAATCTGATCATATCTAATGCTCTCCACTGACTCTTTGAAAATGAGTTATTTTGTTTTAAACTTTGGTAGTTTGATATATGATCACTCGTTTAGTCACACAAGTAAAAGCAGCATTTTGATTGGAACCTTTTACCTGACACCATCCTTCAAATATCAATCATCTATGCTGATTTATTTTCCAACATACTTCACTACCATAAAAGGAGAGAAATATGGTCATTGGCTGATTTAAAACTATCAAATCAAAGGTACATGTGCTGCTGTGTTCCATCTGGAACTTTTATGTAGTCTGTTTTCCAATATACGGTGAACATGATGTTCATCCTTTCATGTAGCAAAATGCAATGATAATAACCATGTTTATCTAGTTCTTTCTGTTGTAGATATAGTGTTCTTTTCTATGTCTTATTCTCATTTGTTGTATTTTTAATGGTATATCATAATAACTATAGATTCTTACTCTTTGAATTGCATTTACCAGGTCGGTATAATTATGTATCTGCCTACAATGGATGCTCGCCAGAGGAAAGAAATTACAGAAGATTTCTTTCACTACAGGCGTTTGACGCAAACAAATTTATGGGATAAATATTCAGCTTATGAACACTGGGCTAAAATTGAGGTATAAATTGCATTTTAGAATGAAGCTCCTCAAATTTAGGTCCCTGAAAGAAATTTAATCTGTAACAATGAGTATAGGATGTTTGAATGCTTTGATATTTATTGATAATAAATATTTCTAAGGGTGTGTTTGATGGATATTATCGAGGAAAAAATGTATTTTAAATAGTGCATTGACTTGAAATATGTGGTTAAAAAGTAAGGAAAAGTTATTGATGTGATGGAAAATATTATTTTATTGAAGAATGTGTGGTTCAAATGAGTTTTGAAAGAATGTATTTTTAGAGAATGTATGTCAAACAGGGGCCAAAGCAGTTATCCTGACTTTTTTTTTTTTTTTTTATCTATGGGTGTTTGTACATGATCTTCAATGCTTATCGGACAATATCTAGTACATATTTGATTATAGACGCGGAAATGAACGGGCAAAGCCTTTCCAATTTTGGCTTAGATATTTATCTTTGCTACGGCATGAAGATGAATTTGGAATAGAATATTGCATAAACTCGTATTGATGTGCATGCAGGTTCCGAAGGACAAAGATGAACTTGCAGCTCTGCAGGCAAGGCTAAGGAAGAGATTTCCCGTGGATTCCTACAACCAAGCACGAAAGGATCTGGACCCCAACCACATTCTTTCTAACAATGTGCTGGAGAAACTGTTTCCTCTTTCTGAGACAGTTCAATAAACATCAGTTCTTGGTCAGTGCATAATCTACTGTACACTAAGTATTTTTGATACAAGAATGAATATTTAGCCTTTTCACAAGTCTGTGATTCAGATCTACTTAGCCATGAAGTTCAGTTGTACATTACATTGTTAAAATTACAAGCCCTGACATATTTTTAAACCTTGTATTATGCTTGTTCACATGATTGATGCCTAATAGTTGAAGCAGGGGAAATTCAAAGCCTGCTTAATAGTACTTGTTATCATTTTAGATGTATTTTAATGGAAAGTTGAAAAAATAAAAGATAGGGAAAGTTCATGTTGTAAACAAGGAAAAATATAATTTTATTGGTAGTATGATAATTAGCTGATAAAATTTACCTCAGGCAGTATCATAACATATAATTAATTACATAGCTGTGGATAAAAATAAACTAAGGCCAGCTGCAACACACTGGAAGTTGACTGCTTTATATATCATAACTCGTCTATTTAATCACAGCATTCTTCACAAAGCCAGCAGCAATACAATCCAAAGAGGCTGCACAGATGAGTATTATTAGTCGAAATGAAAATGAATCAAGATGTGTAAATTTGTCATAAAGGCTGATTGAAGCAGCTTACCATCCCTCAAGGAAACCCCTCTCTCCTTTCGGCTTTGATCGTGACCAAAACTTCATCTTCTTTTTCTTCTCCACTGGAGGATCCTCAGTTGGGTAACCAACAAGTAAGAACTCTTTTAGAAGTCTAGTAAATGAGTTGATAGTTGTGCATGTGGAGGAGGTGGGCTAGTGCTTGTTTTAACCAAACACTGCCCTTTGTTCTCTCCTTGTTAGTGTTTATGGCTCCCATGAAAAATCTCCCTGTTCATGCTTTAAAAGAAGCTACGTGTTCATGTGCATGTACTTGTCTGAGAGAGGAAGGGAAAGAGACAGACAGACAGACAGACCTGGAGGAGGTTGATTTACTTGGTTTTGCATTTTTGGATGAGCAGCAGCTCAAAGTTGAATCAAGCTCTAAAGGATACAAGAAAAAGTAACAGAGTGAATTAAGAATGTTTGTGATGGGTTTATGCAGATGTGTAGCATATATTTTAGTTGAATGGAATGGATCTAATCTAGAATCTGCCTGTCCATAAGAGATCAAACTGGTACTGGTTATAGTCAGTTGTTACTGTTTAAATTACTATACTCAAGACATTAACTGCCTAGATTATCTTTTGAAACAATTATTTGCATGTTAAGATTAGGATTAGAATATAATATTGATATTATAGATAATGATTAAGGATATTTTGAGAAATTACGTGTATCTATCTTCCACGTTCATGGAATGGATAGGTTCCACTAAAATTGAAAAGCTTATGCAGCTCCACTAATAAAATAAAAAAAAATAATAAAGAATCAGAAAATACATTTTCAACCTACTATTACAATTATTTTTATTATCATTTCTCTAATGGACCAAGATGACAAAGAGGAATGATTTAAGAAGCAACAGTGTTCATCTTATGTTAAGTATCGAAGACATATCATATCAATTCATTGGTGGACCCAAGTAGATGGATCCATTTTGCTTCCATTGGAGTACATCGCTTTTAGTGGACAGTCTAGTCCATTTATATAACAGACTTGGTCCAATTCTTAGTCTAAGCCCATTTTCATAATGGACTTCCCCAATTCAATCAACTGAAATTTTTAGCCCATTGCCTATTCGGTGATTGATGCAAAGGCAAAGCACTCCATAACTTTCCTTGTAAAAAAAAATTTTAATTTCTTGATAGACACCTAAAATTATTTAAAATCTGAGATGCAGAAAACATTTTTCAATAACTAGTCTCGAGTTCAAATAAAGGAAGACGATTCTATAAAAATTTACACTTATTTTATTAGAAGCACGCGTGTATTTATTGTGAAATACACAAAAGTCAATATAGGACAATACAGATTCACTAATTTGATGAAGAAACGAGAGAGGCCATAAATGAAGCTAACTATTTTTTGTTGGTTCAAATGTCTAGTCTCCATTTATGGTAGTCTCAACACACAAACATTTTGTCCAGTTGCATAAACAACGTAATTTCACATGATTTTTCAGTTAATTTTGTTTGTGTTTTCGATAAACTGACAAAGTAAGAAAGTGTACTTTGTTTTTTGAGTAATGCTGTTTCGTATCACTGATATTAAAACATAAGTCTGTGTGACATTAAATGAGATGTACAATTAAATGCGTACTTAATTGTACTTTTCATTGAGCTTATCATCGCCACAAAGATCGGTGTTGTAATAGCATTATTTTTGTTTCCTGAGTTACCATCTTCTTTTCTTGTGTAGAGATGATTTTTCCATCTCTTTTGCACCTTCTCTTCCATGTTTTCTTCCCCACAAAGTTTTGCAATAAAGATCTCAAGGCCTCAAAGTTTCTTGATGTAATAGTTGTTGAAGTTGGAGGACAAAATTTAGCTCATATTTGGTTTAGATAAAAATTAGATTTTTAGTAGATTTTGATGAAAATTGATGAATTATATTGATGAAAAGTTGCTAAAAGTTATGAAAAGTTATCGTGCCCACAATTTATCTCGAACACGAGCTGAGTCGACGAGTGTCTCGCTCAATTCAATATCTTTAGATATTACTTTAACTCCCTAAGGGAAATTACACTATCTTCTAGTGTCTAAACCAATCAACAAAATAAGAAAGTGTCCATGTTTCCTCACTTCAAAATGTCATCGTAGCTCGTGCAATTCTACGGAAAGAAATGTAAGGTTCATTATGAGGTATGCTAGCTCATAGATTGCTTACATTCAACCACTTCGTGCCATGTTAACCCGATTTATGTCTCTACTATCAATTTCGTACCTAAACTCAGTGAAAACAACAAAACAATTAACCCCACAATTTCTGAGCAACTTTATACATTTCTTTGCTAAAATTTAATAATTTAGTTGAACATTTAAGAGAAAATAGTAGAAATGACTAGTCAGTTGTCGAAAACTTAGGCAGACTTCAAAAAAGTGCTAAAAATTACATAATTCAGTGGTTTTTCATTGCCTTTTTGTTATCTACAAGAGTATGCATAAATTTAGTGGGCTGATGTGCTAAAAGTTATATAAGGGAGGGGACAAGATTGCCCACAAATAAAAAAAAGGAGACAAGTTGCTTAAATATGGTTAAAAGAGGTAGTTAGCATTAGTTGCTTTTTTATATATTTTGGCTAATTGCCAAAATTAAATTAATTTTTAACTTGGAAAAGCTTTTATCTTTTCAAGAAAATAAAGGCAAAAATCTTGAAAAGTAAGTTTCTCTTCTTTTTAATATATATATATATCATATAATTCATCAAATTTTTTACTTATTTGTTTACACTTTTAGCTACAAAGTAAAATGGATGGTGACACAAATGCAGAAAAAAAAAATGAAAAAGAATTATACCCTTTAATATATATATAAATATATATATATATCATATAATTCATCAAATTTTTTACTTATTTGTTTACACTTTTAGCTACAAAGTAAAATGGATGGTGACACAAATGCAGAAAAAAAAAATGAAATGAAAAAGAATTATACCCTTTAATATATATATAGGTAACGTGCTTATTTCCGATCATATAAACATGAACAAAAATAAATTTATATTAAAACGACCTATAAAGGTGACTTAATTGAGAGTAAAAATATTTTATTTATATTATTATATTTATGTATTAAACGTAAATACGTAGGGGTGAAACTTGAACTCATGTTATTGTATATTATTATTAAGCTTTATTATTATTATTATTATTTCATTGATATGATTGAAACTTCAAATATTTAATTAACTTTAAAATGTCATCAAGGTTAAGTTGGCATATAAATTGATAATTTATTATGGATAAGTATTTTCAGGATAAGAATAAAAAGGAAAACTGAAAGAAGTGCAGCATAAAAAAATGGCAAAACATTTTTCTATAAATAAAAATACATGCTTGATAAGTGATAACATGCTACAAACATCCAGAAATTCCATCTTTCAACTAAATGGAAATATGATTTGAGATAGAGAATGATGCTTCTAATTAATTTATGTTAAGATTAGTATTTACCTGCATGCCAATTGTATTTTTATTATTTTCCTATTTAAGAATAACATATCCATAACCCTATTTATATGGTTACAATTGACCGTAAAAAAAAAAAATATTTTGTATTTATTGCCTAATAAAATAATATATTTTTCTATAAATTAATTTTCAATCACATATTTATTTAATAAAATAATTTTATACGTAAATCTAATTTTTTTTCTACTTTTCAACTTCATTTTTCAAAAAATCACTATTTCAAAATCTGTTTTTACCAAAAAATAAAAATGGGACTCAAACGAGGGCTAAATTTGTTTAAATTTTCTCAACTTCCAAGTCAAAAAATACATCTAAGTTATTTGCCTATTGAATTGTCAACATACCATTCTCAAAAATCATTGTACTCAATCAAAGAGAGTGACAAATTAAAGGTTAACCAATAATTCATTAAAATTAAATATATCATTATGTCAAAATATTAACTACAAGACAAACCAAAGAGATGACTACATGAAAGGAATCAAGAATTAGATATTATACAAAATATAATAAGCCTATTGTCATCACACTCATTGTTGCATTCTTTCAACCAAATTGCCAAATGATCTTTAATTAAATATGAAAAATTTAAGGCCAATCAATTTATCACCAACGAAAAATCAATATCTATTGTCCCGACAAAGTCCCAAAAAACCCGATTACCGCACAGGCACAAGGTACCAAATGATCCACTCTTGAAAATATTCATTTGGAGCAATAAGCATAAACCATAAAATAAACACAAAAAAAATAATATTATGCATGAAATTAAACTAATCACTGCATACTATTCGGTGTAAACAAATTATAAATAATAAAATTTAGGGAAAAAAATCATACAAAAGGGTCGGTGCTTGGTTGGGGAGACAAATAAATTATGGGTCGTGGATATTTTTATTACATTATGGTACCAAGCAAAAACAATGAGTTGACAGGACAAAGGGATTGAAAAGATTGACCTGTGTCATCTCCATCAAACACTCAGTCTCTTGTCCCATCCCATTGACAAAAAAATTCCATTCGTTGATACCTTAGAGAAATCAAGGACTTCCACCCGCATAAAAGTGTAACAAAAATTAATGGTGTTGATTCATGAATGCTTAATAAGTATATAAATATCTCCATGAATTTTGAACAAACTTTTAAAAGCTAGTATAATTAACCCCATTTCATGTAAACATTGTTCAAATAGAGAGAGAGAGAGAGAGAGAAACTGAAGTATAGTTGAGTTAATACTGATGATCATGGGAGTGATGGTACATGGAAAGGTCATGTCCATTCATGGCTTCTCTTTGGTTGTTATGGCCGTTATCTTCTCCTTCATTGATTTTGCATCTCATTTGGGCTGCAGCACCAAGATTTAGATATACCATTCTTGAATCAAGGTTAAGGTTCGCCATGTTTCCGCCGCTTGTGCCACTGCATGCATGATCTCCAGCACTCATTGGCGGATAAATGGTGGCCGAAGAAGGCGCACTTGTATTGCCCTCCTCGCGGGAAATTACCATGGCAGCAGATTGGACTAGCTCGAGGCAAAGCCTCAATTTGTTTGGTTCAATGTGTGCGAGTCCTGGGACGGCCCCTTTGAAGAGAAAATCAGAAGTTAGGGTTCGAAGGACATCAAGGGGAGTGACACCATCCAAGGTTCGGACATTCGGATCGGCGTGGTGGTCGAGGAGGACAGCCACCATATCGGGTGACACCATTTCGGCGGCAATGTGGAGTGGGGTTTTGCCTGCTGGTCCGGCAGGGTAGTTTACATCAGCTGCACCAAGTTCAAGCAATGCTTTTACCACTTCCCGGCTGCAATTCTCAACTGCATAATGTAAGGCCAATGCATCGTCAAGATTAAGGCCTTCTCCCATTACCATAAGCTTAACAAGTTCGACATCAGAAGAGTCGAGGGCTCGTCTCATTCGACGTATTTTTTGGTCTTCGAGATCAGCGGCAGCACCGCCAAGATCATGGTGATGATGGTGATGGCGGTGGTGGTGGCGGGGCATTAGGGAACGACGAGCGAGGGTTGACTTGAGGCGGAGCTCTTCAATCTTGGCTACAACATCGATAGGGAGGTGCTTGGCTAGAACTTCTGGTGGTAGGCCAGATTTTGCCACCAAATGGGAACAAGTAGTCCATAACTGCTGCATCTCTTGTTTTCTTGAAGCTATCAAAACTTTCATTACATCCTCAATTGAGGCCTTCCCTACCATATCTTCCAATTGCTTCTGCATTCCAACATAAACAAATTGAAAAAATGTCTTACTTTATGACTACAATTAATTCTTGTCTAGCTCCCTTCTGCATTAATAGTTAGATTTGATTTCTGTCCTTGAACCCAAATGAGGAAAGTTAGGTTATTTGGACAAGTTTTGATGAGATCACTGTGGAAGACAAGACTAGAGATTAAAGAACCAAATGTGGAATGTTTTGAGGATGGATCATAAAGATAGTGAAATACAATTCAAGAAACATGTTCCTGTGTAGTCTAGGATTAGAACTTGTCAAGTGACGGGGCATTTTCTAATACAGTTTTCACAGAAAAATAAAGAACAAAACCATGTTATTCAATTTGACGAAACCACTGTTGTATAAGATGTTGCAGAAGAAATGAAAAGGATCGCTAGTTATACAGAAAGAAGAAACTACTAGATTTATACAGAAAGAAGAAACTACTAGATTTTATTGAAATAAAATTAATCCAACAAAAAAAAGCAAAAGAGGGTGGTTCATTTAAAAGTAAATATGAATTTTTTATCATCCTACTAACATAATTCAATTTTCTGCTTCATTTTTTCTTCTCCAAATCACCTGGAAAATATTAACCAGGTCACCTAAGTCACATAAATAGCATGTTTATTTATCCATATAAATCAAAACCCACAAATTAAAATCTATTTGAGAGTACTTTAGAGAGAGGGAAATCAGTAGAAATAACTGTGGATATGGAAACAAGAAAAACCTGAGTAAGCAAAGCGAGCTGTTCCACACCAAAGGATCTAGCGGCTACGAGGGTTTCAAGGGCAAGATCAACGGCTGCAGTGCAATGTGTGTGCCAACATCCTCTCTCCCCACAATTAGGCCTTGGCTCGTGCTTCTGGGGTACAACAGAGACTTGTCCACTGTACAAGAATTGTAGCATCAACAGGAAAACTTCATACCCCACTGAGTTCACCGGTATAACATGAGGGTTTCCCCCTCTCGGCGAAGATGCTAACCCCCCGACCTGGCCTATCCTGGAACCTGAAGCATCGAGGCCCGCCGGCGTGTCGGGCCCACAAAAGAATTTTCTGAAGAAGAGGCTTCTGGCAGCTAGGATGCACCTGTGGGCAGGGACTAAACGCCCCTCTACACTGAAAGTTACATCACTGAATGCCTGGCCGTTGATTAGGAGATTGAGATAATCTAGAGAGAGAGATCTTAAGGAGTCTTCAGGGTTCATGGCGAAGTGTAGAGAGAGAGAGTAGAAAATGTTTTAGAGAGATTGCACTCCTGTGCGTGTTTCTGTAGATGATAGATATGTATATGGGAGTAGAAGGTTCAGTTTTTAAATGGAGAAGACGAAGAGAGAGTAAAAGCTTGGTGGCTTATACTCATTTAATTATTCTCATCTTCAACTCTTTGATGATTAACTGATATTTCTTTTGAGACTCTCTCTCTCTCTCTCTTATGCAATGCAAATGGCTGAGATTACTTTTTATTAAACAGTATATGAACATGCAGTAAACAGAGAAATATATTAATAAACAATATAGGAATTCGATAAGATTTAATTGATAAGATTTAATGGGTGGGTCCTTGATCAGATGCCTAATTACACAGCAGGATCTTCCTCAGTTCCTTGGAATGGCCGTATTTATGTATGTATGTATATCCCTTGAAAATATTAAAGGTAAATATATATTTACACCGTAATTTTTATTACCTACACCACATTTTAATTGCAATGAATATCTTTACGTTTTTCTTATTTTTACGCTAATGTTCTCGACCTTTTTTTAAAAAAAATTATTATCAGCAACCCTGTATTGATTTTCACATCTTACCTATAGAGACGATATTCGTTCAAAATATTTGTTACGAGGGCTAAAAAGACATATTTATCTCGTATTTTTAAATAACTAAAATAAATCATTAATACAAAAGTTAAAACAAAATATTTTCCCCTCTTTTTAATGCACCTTAGCCGAGTATTTGGATAAAATCATGATTAAAGATAACACTTGTTGATTAATTGAATGTTAAGAATAACAATACGATGAGAAAGAATTTGAGGACATAAAAGCAAAAATGAGCAAATTTTGAATTTTTTTTTTTTTTTTTTAATTAAACTGTGGTGCAGATATAAAAGATTATTGTGTGAATATAATTACCCAAATATTAATAAACAACCTAGTGGTAAGAATACTATTAGTACACATTAGAAAATGACATGCATAAACTTCCAAATTGATGCGGTAAAGTGGACAAATTTGATGTCTATACTTCATGCAATGAGAGAAAAACTCGCTCCGTATACACTTTTTTTTTTTTTTTTTT
>CAIGRF010244816.1:47139-66436 GCA_903798235.1 Fraxinus ornus
CTGTCATCAATGGCTTTTGAAACTTTTTGTTGAACCAAAATACCTCTCATTTTCTGTTGCCATAGAAAAATTATTTTTTCCAGTAAAAATTCCCAAATTAAAATTGTGCATTGTCATTTTCAAACAAGAAACAAAAAGTCACAATTAAGCCACACGGAGCAGTCATAGGTTGGCAAATATACACCGTTTTAGATTCTCAGGGTTTCATAAGATTCACGATCTTAGATTAAGGAAATTTTCAAACAGGTAAGGTCTAGGTATTCTAGAGACTTATCAATGCAACCAGAGAGATAATAACAAAACAGTTTCACTCTCAATATATCACAAATGATAATATGCTATAATTAATCAAAAGAGCAAATTTCAATCACATAGCAAACGAAGAGCAATTAATTCCTAATTTCTAGCATAAGCAATGGTTACCCCACACGATAACTCCAATCATATTGTCACCCCACATGATGACGCGCTAATGCTGAAATTAAAAGAGGATCAATCAATTTACCATAGCGGACATGTCTGAGTCCGTAATATTCTAGAGTTGCGAATCTACTGCTTTAGGCCGCAATTTATGGCCTAAAGTAATTCAATAAATATTTTTGCAGTTGTAGCCTCGAATCTGTCTCAATCACAGAAAGGGCAAATTCGTCCAAAATTTCTTGCAAATCTTGAAACACTAAAACAACACTATCAGTATGTTCAGGAATGAAAAATAAACAAATTGCCCAAGAAAAATTGGCACCGGAAACCACCAAACGCCGCCGCCGGAAAAGGGCACCGTCACCACCACTGGATGCTCCCCGGCCTGCTGGGAATGGGTCTACCCTCAATTTTTTATCAGGTGTGTAGTTTGGCCGGAATTGAAAAAACAGTGGCTGAAATTTTGAGAGTAACCCGAGCGTGTCGCGAGCGCCGCTCCTCTCTTTCTCTCTTCTATTTTCAACAGATTTCACCTCACACACAAAGCTCTGATACCATATGTAAGGTAGAAATCGCCACCAGTGCACTGAGGAATACTGGGCTCAGTCTCTATCGACCACCACAGTTACCAAACTACCACAAACCAACACCTTCTCTTCTAACTGGTTGCTCCTATCTTTAGCCCACAAAGAGCTTGACAAGGTGAAGAAGAGATCAAGGTCTAAAGTATTTAATCTACAAAGGAAACCCAAGAAGAACAAATCACTCAAACGGAGCACAAAGTTGACAACCACAAAGTTAGAGAGAAGAATTTGTTCACTCAAAGACACGGCACCTTAATCCTCTTTTTTTCTCACACCTCCAATAGTAGTGAGTAGGGGTATTAATAGTTTAGGTTTAAGTTTAAACTATTAGTCACAAGATAGGCCCAACAAGGAAATAGGTAAGTGGGCTAATACCATAAAAGCCATCCGGGTTATTTGAGTTGAGCCATGAGCAACCCTAATTCAAGTAGGCTGCTTCGAATGGCCCAAGTGGGTTACGTTGAAAGTTCAAGTAACTGTGGTATCGATATTCAGTTAATAGGCCAATGCCGACTGGATAAAAGAACAAGATTTCATCATCGTCCAGGGAAGTCATTTGACAACAAATTGTCTAACTGATGGAATAAGTAAAATAATGTGAAGGTAGAATTAGGTAGGCGTGCTACAGATGGCAAGAGTCTTTAGCATGAATCCTAATAACATTGGACTTCTAAAAAAATGGTTTTTCATGAATGCAAATAAAAATACTAATTAACTAACAAATTGTTTTAAACTCTCCGGTAACAAATTTGTTAGATTAGGATGAATGAAAACTAACTCAAGATAACGGATAGCTATATGCATCACACGTAAATTCCCACTCGATGAAAATTAAAATCTAAAGGAATGAAATTCTTCCAAAATTCAATAATCATGGCTTTTCTTTTATTTGTACTAACTTGGTTGTCCTTATCCGAATTAACTTCTTTTCGAACCTAATATACATTATTACTTACGACCTATCAAGCAAGTCCAATATTGCCTTCGCAACTTCAATAATTTAGTAATCAATAATACGATATCAAGTATTCGATAGAAACTAGAAATTTTAACTGAATCATGACTTATGCGAATATTAACTCTAATACGAATAGACAACAAAACATAACTTAAAAGTTTATTATAATATGTCACACAGAATTTTCAAAGGCAAACACGTAACTAACATAGACTAGATTAAGTTAGCGTACTTACTTACATGACCACTTAAAGCACATAATTGAGAAAAATTTGCAACTACGCGAATTTTTTTCTTAAAAAAAATTGGGGACAAACTATTGTTTTAAAATATGGAGATTTTAGATCGCTACAACCCTTCCCCCCTTAAATTAATTTCATCCTTGAAATTTAACTTGGTCATAAATCTCTGAGTACTTGGCCTTAATTACTTCTTCTCACTCTCAAGTAGCCTTTTCTACCATATGATTACCCCCACCGATTACTAATGGCACTTCTCTAATTCTCAGCTAGTGTATGTTCCTTTCTAATATATCGATTGGTGATTCCTCATAAGCTAGATCTTTCTGTAAATCAACTGAGTGACCCTTGGTCACATGACTTAGGTCATGAAGATGTTTTCCTAACATAGAGATGTGAAATACGTCGTGCACAGTTGATAATTCTGGTGGCAATACCAAACGATGTGCTACATTACCAACTCTTTCTAAAATCTCAAATGGACCAATAAATCTCGAACTCAACTTTCATTTCTTTCCGAATCATAGTACACTCTTCATTGGGGCCACCTTTAGAAAAAACTTATCTTGAACATCAAACGACATTTCTTTCCTTCTCTTGTCGAAAATTTTTCGACGATTTTGAGTTGTCTTAATTCTCATTCTGATCTTCTCAATAGCCTCAACTGTTTTCTCAATGAGTTCAAGACCTAGCATTCTCCTTTCACCCACTTCATCCCAGTATATCCGCGAACGACACCATCGACAATATAAAGTCTATTACGGCGTCATCTCAATAGTAGCTTGAAAATTATTATTGTAGACGAATTCTACTAACGGCAAGTGAGTTTCCCAATTACCATCACAATCTAAAACACAAGCTCTCAACATAATCTCTGAAACTTGGATGGTTCGTTCCGACTGCCCATCGGTCTGGGGATGATAAGCAGTACTAAAAGTCAACTTAGTCACCATTTTGGTCTATGAACTCTTCCTAAATCTCGAAGTAAACCTCGAATTTCTATCTAATACAATCGACACTAGTACTCCATGTAGTCTGACTATCTCTCTAACATAGAGATATTCTGATCGAAAGGAAGTTAGTGGACTTTGTCAATCAATCCAATATATCCAGATAGAGTCATGACTCCTTGCTGAACTAGAGAATTTCACTACAAAGTTCATTGCTATTTTCTCCCACTTTCATTTCGATATATTTATCGAATGCAATAGCATTGATGGCCTTTGATGCTCGACTTTAACTTGATGACAAACAAAATACTTCGATACGAATCGAGCTATTCTCCCTTTCATATTCCTCCACCAAAATGAACTACATAGATCTCGATACATTTTGTTCATATTATCAACTTCCTTGATGCATATGTTATCACCTTCCGTTCTGCATCAACACACACCCCAACCCTAACTTGAATGCATCACTATAAATAACAAATCCATTTGAAACTTCTAGTACAATAAACACTGGAAAAGAAACTAGTATGTTTTTTAACTCCTGGAAGCGTTTCTCATACTTTTCTAACCAAACAAACTTACTTCCCTTCCGAGGCAACTCTATCAAAGGCCCTGCAATTTCTTCGAAACCTTTAATAAATCATCGATAGTAGCAAACCTAGAAATCTCCCCACTTATCCAACATTACTAGGTATCGGCTAGTTATTCACAACGTTGACTTTGGTTGGGTCTACTTCAATTTCACGGGTGGTCACTACATGACCTAGAAATCCTACACGATCTAACCAAAATTTATACTTTTTGAATTTGGCATAAAGCTTTTCCTCACGTGAAGGTCCAACACTATCCTCGGATGTTCTTCATACTACTGAACATCCCTCAACTATACCAATATATCATTGGTAAACAAGATGAAAAACTGATCTAGATACTATTGAAATGATCGACTCATTAAGTCTATAAACACTGTAGGGCATTTATTAAGCCAAAGGCATAACTATAAACTTATAATGTCCGTAGTGAATTCAAAATGTCGTCTCTAATATGTCGCTATGTTTAATCTTTAACTGATGGTAGCCTAATCAAAATAATTTTTCTCAATCTTTTGAAATTGAATACTTATTCTTAATAGTTAATTTATTCAACTCTCTATAATCTATGCACATCCTTCTTTTTAATAAATAGTATCAGAGCTCCCCATGGGGACACACTTGACCTTATAAAGCCCTTCCTACATAGTTCATCCAATTGTATCTTCAACTCTTGAAGCTCCTTATGTGCCATTCTATAAAGTAATTTAGTCACAGCACTGCTCTGGGGATCAAGTCAATTGTAAATTCTACCTGCCTATCAGGTGGAGTAAATTCACTTTTAATCCTAGCATGAAGGCCATAAAGTTCCCATTTTCCTCATAAGTGGACATTTCACTTTGATTATCTGAGCTAAACTCGTCATCAGTGAGAATTGCATTTATAACTTTACCCTAATTTATCTTACCATTAGGGTACTCACTTTTATAGTGGCCAAAACCTTGACATTTATGACATCTCACAGATTTAAATATATCTTTTTAGACTCACTGGAATCACATATGTGCCTCTCTTTAGTTTTCTTCTTATTTCTAAATATTTTTTGAAAACTCTTAATAAAGTATGTTGTTTCCTTATTATTAAGTGATTCTGAATCCAAGAATCATAATCTTCTTCCCTTACAGTGTTCAATGCTATAGACTTGTTTTTCTTAGATTGAGATATGTTGAGTTCATAAGTTTGAGAGATTCGACCAATTCTTCAATTTTAGCAGCATCTAGATCCATGCTCTCCTCAATAACCTTAACTTTAGGCCTGAATCTCTCAGTAAGAATCTTAGGATTTTTCTAAAAATTTTAGGCTTAAGAATTCTTTCGTCTAGGTTAAAGCTAAAATCAACTATATCATTCAAACTCTCATAGAAGTCATCGAAGGTTTCATCATCCTTAATCATAATCTCTTCAAACCTAGCTATCAATATCTGTAATTTAGAATTTTTAACAGTCTGAGTTCCCCCATGTGTGGTTTGTAAAATATCTCAAACCTTTTTAACAACATCACACATAGACATAGGCCTAAATTCTTCAAGTGATACAACCATAAATAGAGCATGAAACCCTTTATTATTCTAATTACACTAATCTAATTTTTTTCTTAGACCAAGTTGAAATATTAGTAGGGGTAACTACACCGCAATTATGATAGATGGGGTAGTCCAATTACTACGCTCAACTATTTACGCTAGCCTGGCGCTCGTGCGATGGTGTTATACGTGAAACTCTAGTTCGCGATTTTTAAGAGTTCTATCTCTCCTATACTACCTATATACATCTTATTATAAATACCTAACGTCCATTACATTTTTTGGTATGGTTAATCATTGTTTTACATTCTCATAACATCAATCCGAGATCCTAGAATAAATCAAGATATTGAGATTAACCCTTTGATGCTTGAGATCAATCAACCACAAGTTGAAAAAAAAAAATCAAATTCAAATAATCCAAAACACCCACTTCCTAAATTTAACCAAGAAGGTATTTTCTCAATAGATTTCAGAGATTGCTAAAGTTTGAGGGAGGTTGTACCATAAGTACAGGAATAGTACAAGAACAAAATGTTCTTGGTGGTCCATAGAAGATAGACAATTCCATAAAATCTATAGCAGGTGTGAGTAAAACACGTTCTAACGGGTCATGAAAATCGTATGAATTAGATCAATGACTCTAGTGAACTTTCTAGGCTGGATCATATTGTAAGTTTTTATTGTCTATAGTAGAAGTTACTGGCTTGGTCCTCGGAGTTTTTATCCAATTAAGTGTTTTATCCGTCATCAATTCTGTGTATTGTTTACATTATTGAGATCATATAAGTCGGCAATTCAACATATGGTAGCTAATTCACGTGAACTGAATCTAGAGTAATTAATTATTGTGACTTGTTGCAATAATAAACGATAATTTTTAATTCCACATTATGGACATATTCATCCCCTCTAGCTGAATTTAGGGTTGAGCTAGTAATTTTCATATGGAATCATATCTAATTGTTCCTTTTCCAGTGTCTTGCATCTCCTCAAACAACCAATTAGCTGATGCTCTTACAAAGCCATTATCATGATCCAAATTATACTTTCTAACGTACCCTTGAAGATCGAAATCTCTAATGGGAACTCTGTGCAGGGACCTATTAAGAATAAGGATAATACATATCATAAAGAAGACGTTTAAGTTGTAACGAACTCCACTAATCAATGCCAATAGTTAAAAATAGTGATCTTTATTACATTTTCGGTAACATTTGAATTTGAATTGTAGATACAATAGGTAGATCACATTTATATCTTAACACTTATGCACTAAATATGTGCACATAAACTCAATTAAATCATCAATGAAAACAATTATCAATTCATTCTATGGTTTCTATATCTGGTATCAGAGCAAACAAAGATTTTAGGTTCAAATTTCGTTGGAATCTCACCTACATTTGAGAGTTAGTTAAAAATGATATTTAAATAATATATATTTGACATTATTTAATAATTTAAACTTTTAAATCAATTAATTTAATAATCTTACATATTACATAGGATCAATTAAAGTATAATATAGTCACCAACCAAACATTCAATTAATTAATATAGTATGCTATAGTAAATACCGAAGTGAACAAACATATATACCGATGATGATATTAAACTCAACTTACCATACATTTTCTTGAAGCCTAAATTCCAGTAAACTTGAGCTAAATGACCAAATACAAGTATTGTAATCAAGGTTCTAAAAGGCGTAATGTGTGGCGATGTTTGGAGGTCGAGCTATGGACTAGGCGAAGTTAAGCGAGGCATATGCGTAAAAATGTGTTTTCTTATTTTAATATTATTTAATTTTTAATCAATTAAAAATAATATTTACTAAACATTTAAAACATATTTATACGAATTTTATACGTTTTTTTCAAAGTTTCCAACAAAAATATAAGTTTCAAATTTAAATACAAAATAATAAATAAATAGCATAAGAATTTAAATTTTATCTAACTATTTATCGGACTCCAATTCAGTAACATCTTCTTAATCTAATTCATCATCCGCGTCTTCTGATATAAAATCCTCTTCGTCGGGCTCACTTATATCATTTTCCACCCCCATCATACTCTTCATCATCACAACCCTCTTAAAAAATTATCTACCGTAAATAAAATTCATTGCTCACTTGACTTTTGGGTTCAAATAGTTGTTTTGATTTTAAATGAAGGCAAATTGAAGAAATTAGCATTTAATAATTTTAACTTCAAAGAATTGTAATTTAAAAAAAAAAAAAAAAAGCAAGGCACGCATAATTGCGCACCTAGGCGCTCTTTAGCGGTCAACAATTGTCGTTGACCGCTAAATAAGAAGTTAACCTACTTGATTTGGCGTTTTGGTAAAGTCTCATGTCAAGGCGCGCATTTTAGAACACTGACTATAATGGCATTGTTAACAGCCTGTCATCTGAGGCTAATCTGATTTGACAAGACTGGTGATCTTGACCACTCCTAGTCAGAAACATGATCCACCATGTGCCCCAACCCAAACACACAACTCGAAAATATCCAGTGTCCTAAACCCTCAATCAACTCGAAACGTGTCATCATCAACTTCAATCACCAATGATAAATCTCTACATCACATTGTACTAAGTTTAGTTGTATCACCAGACTCTGGATTTTGCAGTTATTATAGGGTGTGGTGAGGCACTGATTTCCACGTCGTATTTATGGCCAATTAGCTGACAGAGTACTACTGAGCTGCCACCCTAGCAATCTTCTTTTCATTAATGGAGGAAGTGAAAAATGAAAACTGATTAGTTCATGCCTTTCCTATATTCTATCAGTCTTGCCTTATTCTTTTTGCCTCAACTCTTTTTTCGATCTCATCGATCCATCTTTCAGTTCTGAAACTGTTGCAGTTACTGCAGTTCAGTACAGTTATATTAAATATTTTATTTTTATGTTGATGGGTCGATTCTAAGCGTGTCCGGATTTTTATCAGTGCCCATTTCGTTGAATATTTTGATAAAGTTCTGAAATGTGCAGATTAATGCATTTTGAACGAGCCAAAGATGAGGCCTGGAGCACACGTTCTTGGAAGTCTAATTCATTTTAGACTACATATGAAGTGGGAGAAAGTACTTTTTTCTTACCAAGTCAGACAACTTTTTGCTATATAACTTCTCGGTGAAATTAAATAGTTTGTTATATTGGCAAGGAGTGAGCATTAGCATCTCCTATGAAATAAGGGCGTGTTCGGTAGAGATTAAAATCGAATTAAAATTGAAAAATTAGTCGTTATTGTTAATTTTTATTAAACGAGTGAGACCCAATAATGACTATATTTTCAATTTTAATTGAATTTTGAGCTGTACCAATAATAAAGCTCAAAATTTAATTTTTCTTTGAAGTCTTATAATAAATTAATTAACTATACACGTACAAATTAATTAACTAAATATTATTTTGAGAAGAAAATCATTGACTTGAACAATTCCTTCTTTCTTTGATTCCATCAACATTTTTGAAAAGTTACAGTTCTACCTCAAGTGAATTATGGATATGGGTGGCAATCGAGCCGAACGGCTCGTCGACTTGGCCATTCAGCTAAAAAAAAAAAAAAGGAGCCCGAGCACGAGCCGAGCAGGTCGGCTCGTCAATTTGGCGAGATGCTCGCCTAGCGAGCCAACGAGTCGAGCCACGAGCCACTAGCCAAAAAATAAAAATAAATAAATAAAGTTAAAATTCAGTGACCGTTTGGTCATTGAATTTTTTTTTTTTTTTCAATTTCATTTTTCATCTATAAATACACATCCATACATCCATTTTTTTCACCAAATTTATTAATATCAATCTCTCATTCTCTACTCTACTCTCTACATTTCTCATTCTAATTTCTACTTCAAAATTCAATTATAATTATTCAATATCTCATTACAAATTTCCAATCACAAATGGATCCACGCTCATTTGTTGAAAATTTGTTCGGTATCGGAGGCGAAACACCTGCCCAAGGTCAATTTGGAAATGAATTCGCCGATCTAAATGAAAATATTCAAGATTTCGACGTTCATGAAGGTATTCGTCCAATTGATTTGGATGACGTTGATGTTGATGCTAGCCATCCAATTTATTTGGAATCCAATGAAGAACCTGCAGTAAATATTCTCGATTCAATAGAGAAGAGAAAGGCGAAGAAGCAAGCAAAATGTTGAGACCATTTCAAATTGGTTCAAACTGATCGTGTGATCGATGTAGTTCCAGAAACTAAGGCAGTATGTAAATACTGTCAACAACGATTGGAATGACAAAAAAGTTTTGGAACTACCCACCTCAACTGTCACTACAAAACATGTGCAGCAAAACATGGGCTTTTTTCCAGCTGGTCAAACGCAACTACAGTTTGGTAGTCTTGGCGTCGGAGCTACTAATACGCAAGTACTTTCTACGTGGATGTATTCGGAGAAGGAAACTCAAACGGGAATAGTGAAGTTCGTTGCCGCAACGAAATTGCCACTAACAATAGTGGACAACCAACATTTCGTTAACTACGTCAAAGAATATCTTCAACCGAGGTATGCTGGGGTAAGTAGAAATACTCTTCGTTCTGATAGAATTCAATATTTTCTTAATTCGAAGAAATTATTAATTGCGAATTTAGAAAAATACGGGGGTGTGATATCGTTAACTTCGGATATGCGGGAAGTGATTAATAAAAGAGGTTACATAACTGCAACTACACACTATATAGACTCACTTTGGGTCCTACATAAAAAAATTATAGCTTTTAAAATTATTGAGTTCCCGCACAATGCCCAAAATATATTTAATGTTATTATGAACATTATTAGAGAATATAAATGCGAGAGTAAAATTCGTTCTTTTACGTTCGACAACGCTGGTGTAAATAAACCTGTTATCGATAGATTGCATATGGTAGTTCAACCTGATTTTGGTGGTTATTTATTTTATATTCGATGTTTTTGCCATATTTTTAATTTAATAGTACAAGACGGTTTAAAATATGTTAATGATAAAATTCAACGAATTAGGAATGCATTAATATATATATCACGATTGCATCTAGTAGAAAACAAGCATTCGAAGAATTTTGTAGCGAAGCTGGGGTGTCGCAAACAAAAACTTTTATTAGTGACGTAGGTCAAAGATGGAGCTCCACATACTTATTATTAAAATCATGTGAAGGTTTCGAACATTTAATTACTGAATTTTATAACGATAGTCCTATGAGAGATGACGACGACACTATTTTAAATGAGCAAGATTGGCTTTTAGTTTTTAAAATTGAAATATTTTTGACAAGTTTTTATGATTTTACAAATATTTTGTCTGGCATTTATTATCCTACTAGTTGTTTGGTCCTTGAATGTTGCTAGGGCTTTTCATAGATTTAAAGACGACCCCGATTTTAGTGAAGTTATATTTTTCATGGAATTAAAATTTAGAAAATATTGGGAAGACTTACACATGTTATTTTCTTTAACATACGTCATGGACCCTCGATATAATGTATCGGGTACTAAATTTGTTATTGATCAAATTTCAAATGCCTTAACTTTTAACGTACCTATTACTTATAGAAATTTGGAGCAAACTCTATGTGAAATATATGAATTATATGCTTCACGAATGGGTACACATATTAATCGTGTACCCTCTGCCTCTACAACTACTCCTCCCACTAATATAGCAGATGATGACGCTGAAGTTTTAAATTAATTCCAAGGCATGAACTCATATAGATTTGATTCAACTTCAACTGCATATGCGTTAGGTTCCTCTGGTGGTAGTAGTAGTAGTTTGTCTTCCATTGCATGTACTAGTACTAATCAAAATGCGTTGTCTGCTTAATTAATTGATTACTTTAATCATAATATTCCTAGTAACAATGCAATTAGGAAAAATTCAAAAGAATTAGTTGATTTCTAGCGAAAGTATGAACGCTGATGACCAGTAGTTTCTGTTATGGCAAAAGATCTACTAACCGGTTAGTACTGTAGCTTCGAAGTCTACTTTTAGTGTAGGGAAGAGGGTTCTCTCCCAGGTCACGAGTCAAATTAAAGAATATATTTTGGAAGCATTAATGTGCGTGAAAGACTGAGAAGATGCTCATTATCGACTGCAAGATCAATAAGCTGAAATTGCATGTAGTCAAGTAAATGATATTTAATTTAAACATATTCATAAAAAAAAAAATTTATTGTAATACCTTTATTATTTTTTAAAAAAATTGTACACGTAACAAGTTGTTCGTATACAAATTTTAACTCCGCCTACTCGAAAATCGATATTGAAGTAGCCGGTCCCAAACCCGGATAAAGGATAAGGGTTTTTTTTTAAAAAAAAAAAAAAGAAAAAAAAAAAGATGTTTTAAAAATATATATTTAAAAAAAATGTTTAAAAAATGTGTGTAGATTTAGTATAGCGTATCAAACTATCAATGTATGATGTGTGTGTAAAAACAACAACAACAAAAAAAAGCGAGCCGAGCCGAGCTCGTCCAAAATGGGACGAGCCACGAGCTCGGCTCGTGTGGGCAAGGGCCGAGCCGGCTCGGCTCGACTCGACCCATTGTTTATGCACAAAGTTCAAAATGATAAAATGATTGAGTTGTCCTGTAGATGCTAGACCTACTTTTATCCGTTCACTTTTCTCTCACCCTCGTTCAAGGATTTTGATTCTCGTGATAAGTTTAGTTTAAAGTTGCAAGTATTCTGTCGTTCAGAAAAAGTCGTCCCTTTAATTAGTCGGCTTAAATAATCTTCCCTTATATATAAAAATTAAAGAAACGAACACTTCCAAATGTCACTTCTTTGCCGTACAACTTCGAACATATTTGTGATGCTAGAGTTACGTTTCATGACAACAATCATCTAATCGGAGCTCGAACTATGGAGTGGGAAATAGTTTTTGCATATAGAAATGAACAACTTTTTGTCATATAACTTCTTAGTAAAAATACTTTGTCGTATTAGTGGAAGACAGATTTGTTTCAAAGTGTTGAACAAGAAGCAACCTAACATAAGTACATTAACTATAAGTCCCTGTTTGGTGTAGTTAAAAATTAAATGTTTTGATAAAAGTTGATGAAATATGTTATTGAAATATTGTATATATCATGAAACGTAAGATTAAAATTAATTTTTAACTTAAATTTTTAACGAAATTTTAATACACTATAATTAACAGAGTTTCTGATTTCAATTTACTAGAAGCAACTTATTCCTGGCTAAAATCCTGTAGACAGAACAGAATTTTCAATAAATTCATGAAAATTAATTATTAAAGTTAAACCTAAGGCTAAGGCTAAGAGGGGATAACCTCAAAAACAAAAATGAAAATGCAGCAGTGGGCGTGGGCGTAGCAGTGGCAGTGGCAGTTCCTGACTGACAACGGTGGACTTGTCTTTTCATGTCAAATCAAGTCATGTCATGTCAACTTCACTTTAAACTGCTCTAGGGAAAATTATGGTTGGATCCCCAACTTTTTACAGTCATGTGATTTTGGGTCTTCAAAATATAAGAGGCTTTTAATTCAGGAACCTACTTCAAATATGTGCAATTAGCTTTGCAGTCCTCAAACTTTCGTAAGTATGCACGAATTTTCATTTAAGATTTTCTGACATTTAATTCTGTTTGAGTTCTAATATTGATTTCGTGGAGAATGAGTAGTTAAAAATACTTATTTATTTATTTTTTTGAAGTTGCGTGCAAAAATACATTGCTAAAAATGCATTTGGAGAAAAATAAATATTTACAGAATAGCCTATTGAACCCCCATTATAATCTAAGAATGTATTTTAGAATAGTAAATTTATGAAGAATGTGATTGAAAAAAAATTGAATTTACGTGAAATATTATTTTATTAAAAAATATATTGTTAAAATTGAAAATAATGAAAATCGAATAAGTGCTGGAACTCAAACAGGGGCTAGGTTTTTTAATCACTTTTGCTTCTCAAACGCTGAAATGTCAATTTTAAAACATAAAACAATATTGAAACAAAAGTTTACAAAACATTTAACTAATTTTTTCCGCCAACTCACTCTTTCTTCATCATGACAACAGTTTATTAAGCTCCTGTTTGATCGTCATTCTATTTTAAAAAATAAAATAAAATAAAATAAAATACTATATATATATAGTATTTTAGAAGAATTTGTAGTTAAAATGTTGAAAAAAAATTGAATTTACATACAAAATATTTTATTTTGTGAATATGTAATCAAAAATAATCTTGTAGAAAAACGATTTTGAAAAGAATGGGGTTCAAACATGTGCTAGGATCACATCAAATACTTCATGAATGAATGAACGCATGAAAAGCCTTGATTCTTTTCTCATTAAAACATCCATCTTTTTTCCTTCAACGCAAATTTGGACAATTTAATTAAGATAATTTAAAACAATTGACTATTACTTTGATAATTTGAAACAATTGGCTATTAAGTTAATTGTTAGATTTATGATTGATTTGTAACATGACACTACCAAGAAGAACTTTAAAAAATCAACTCGATACAAAATTATCGTACTTCCAAGTTATTACGCGCTTCTACATGCTATTCATTAGTCTAAGAATATACTGTTCGAACGCGTATATATTCTTACATGCTGCTATAATGTATTCAACGTCAAAACGAATACATCTGACCTCTTCATCGTTTTCGTTCTTTCCGCCACAGGTCTGGAAGAAGGATTGACAATTTCATCTTGCCGAAGCTTTGCGTTTCTTGCCCTTTTTCTGATACAAAAAAAGCATCTAATATCATTACAATGCTACAAAAATATTGAAGAAAAAATAATAAAGTCCGACGTGATGAACCACCTGTAATTCTTTTTGCAAAGCCATCTCCCCGTATACATTCTCTAATTCTTTCACTCTACTTTTTCTGTCCTCGAGCTCTCTATAAGAAGCATCCATCTTTCTGCACGTGAACCATATTTATTATTTTTTTATATTATAAAGGTGAATCAATAACTTCAAGCAAAAAATAAATATCACATTATTTCTAAAATTAAATACCACATTATTACAGTTAACACCCGATTAACCTCTTACCTAGTTCGACAAGATCTAAAGATTCTAAACCATATCAAAGGAGCAAACATGTCATACGAAGCATACCAGCACAAGGTTATGTAACAGGAAAAAATAGTCTTCATTCATTTATAAGAATGTTGTTGTATGTTAAAGATAAAATCTTTAAGAGCTAAACAGTCAATCAAAGAAACAGAAATTATAAGCAAATTTTACATAATAGGGCGATTATGCCTAATTGCCTATATTCTAATATATATTTCAACAATCATACATGAAGATGATTGAGATGTCAAAATGGATCGCCAGCTCGAACGGCCCGTGAGCCGTCTCGTGACTCAGGACCACCGAGCCGAGTCTCAGGCCGAGTGGGCCCGTGTCCCGCTGAGCTAGAGCTTTATTAAAAAACATAAAATTAAAACAATAGATTTTAATGTCATGCCCGTATAAATTGCATAAATTTTAAATTCTTTTAAAAAAATTTAGATTTGTCAATGAAATAAAACGAGCCAAGCTGGCTAGGCCCGCTAAGGCACTAGCCAAAAGCTTGGGTCGAGCCAAAAAAAGCTCGAACCATTTTTGCTCGAGCTTGAGTTTCGGCTTGTGGCTCGACTCGTTGACACCCCCTAGAAGATGCCAGTGAACCATAGCCTTTGACAAGTAATGACTTCATCGGGGGAGCGGGAATCCCGGCATCATAATATTACTTGAAAAAAAAAAAAAAGTACACATTTACCTTTTAATATCATTAGGCAAGTCTACAGCAATGGAGCTTTTCTTTTTTTCCGAAATCTTTAACTTTATTTGTTTTGCTTCCTCCCTGGAAATGAAATAAAATAGAGACAAAATTATGTAAAGAATTGCTTTGGCACTAAGCTCACGATACAATTCATAAACAGGTGGTTTATGACAACAGCAAAATTTCATTTAGAGAACACCAGCATTTAGAAGAAATAAAAAAGAGGAATTGGCGTTCTGCCCTTTAGAAAACAAAAATCATTGCTTCCATGTAGACCAGTGACCTGAACATGTAACCTTATTCCCACATCTGCCCTTATCACTCAATTATGAGCTTCGAGTGTACAAGAGTTGAAATTCATCCTACTAATATTTCTCAGCAGAGCAGCCACTCAAGTAAGCCCTGGACTTCAACTCACTCAAATACAGGCACCCTTAATATTTCTCCCTTTAATTGGACGGGTAAATAGGCAGAGATAAACAGCAAACGTAACTTTGATTATCTAAATACATAATTGGAAACAAAATAATTTTTATGAATCATCAAAGGAAGGAACCCACCATTTTAAATTTTTAAGAAAAGACAGTTAGGGGTAACTCCCTTTTATGTATCAATGCATTGCAATTCCAGATTTATTTAAAACTCAGAATAAGTGTAGATATTCTTTCAATGTGAACCTGGTGTTTTTATCAATCATACTTCAACACAAAAAGAACTTCAATGGCTGGAGAAAATAGGGAAACTCACTCCACCAGCAAAGAAAATACTGACAACTCCCATTTGCCTATAAAAGAATTGTAACTAATGTAGTCCTTGCCTGTGCAAATAATATTTTCAGCAACATAACAACAGGGCATTGTATGAAATTCAAATCAGTAACATTCAGAGATTAGACATTAAATTCCGAATAATGCAGAAGCCTTCTTTAAATGAAGAAATTCTTGAAGTAAAAGCTTGAGAAACTTCTGTAACAGTTTAAAAACTTTGAACTGATAGCCACTTGAAGTTTGGAACTTATCTTCAAAATTGCATTCAGTTTTCTTTTCTAGTATATTGTCTTATCTAGATTTCCATTGTAAACAATAAATCATTAAAAAAAATAAAAATTTGACAAATTACCAAACCAGGAGATACATCCCAAAGGTTATTAAATAATGTGATAAAGGAAAAAAAGGTAAAACATTTAATCAGTAAACGAAACTGCTTTGACATTGCAAAAAGATGAAAGATCACATGGAAGGAATCAATCATCTACCTGTCTTCGGCATAGTACACGTGTTTGCCTGATGATTGATTGCCAGTAACATGCAACGATGCAGTGAGCTTTTCAATTTTCTGCATCAAACAAATCAATTTTTAGTCTAATGACATTTCATTTTACAACTTAGAAATTATCACTCAGCCTCGCAGTGTCCCTTCGACTTGTGTATTACCAAGTGCCAATAATCCTACAATAAATTGACCTTTTGATGGATATTCACAAAAAGAAAAAAAGGAGGGGGGGGGGGGGGGGGGGGGGGGGGGGGGGGGGGGGGGGGGGGGGGGGGGGGGGGGGGGGGGGGGGGGGGGGNAACAGTGGACAACCATTAAATCAAAAAACCTCCAAAAATGCAAATGTCTAGTTTCACGACTCCCTATTGACAGATCTGACAATCGAGTCAGTGTCTCAAGCTACAAGGTCATACATGCAGTTTTTGGAGATGAAACGAATTATTCTCACATTATAATTTAATTTTTGATATTTCAATTTTCTCCTATTCTCGTGGTTTTTAGCATCGACTATTTGCTTCTTGAAAATTCTTTAGCTGAATTCTCTCCCTTACACTGTTACACAAGTATTTTTGAGTAATAGCGTGTTTAAGTATATTTACTAAAAGAGCTTATATGAAAGTGTTTATTAAATGTATATAAATATGCTTGGATAGAACCGAAATTGAACCAGAACCGACGGTTCGGATTTGGGTTTGGTTTCGGTATTTATAAGGACCCAAATGGTTTCATTTACGAACTACACGAAATATAATGGGTGTTCCGGGTATTGCCCAGTCCTACAGTATTTGTTCCAACAAAATCATATCTGCCCTTTAACCTTTTTTTCCAACATAACCATATCTACCCTATAAAATTTCGTACCTTTTTCTCAGCTTGAAGTTTCTGCAAGATATATCCCATGTCTTGCGTTTTCATCAACATGAGTTCTTCTTTTGTGTATTTGTTTGCTTGGCTCCTTCAATTTCATTTCAGCAAATCAGGTTGAATTGCATGTAAATAAAATTGAAAGAAATGAAATAGCATTTTTATTAGATAGTCTCTTACTCCGGCTTGTGTACTCCATCAACGATTTTTGTTTTAATCATCTTGAAGTAAAATTCATCGGGATTCCTAAATGCTGCCTTTTCCTTGAGTTTCTGTAAGTACCAGTAACCAAAAAAATGACTTACATAGTTAAAAAACAAAATTTAAAACCTGAATAGCTTGTTAATGGCAAGGGGTTCAATAATTTACCTGTAAAGTCTGCTCCTTTTGATGATAGGCTCGTGCACGCTTGACATAATCCTTGTGTTTTTCAAGAAGCCCAAATTTTTTTCTTGAGTCTCTGGCATAGAAAACAAAGATCAGAATAAAAAGGGTTTAAAATCATAGTCGGTAAAAAAAATCACATTGAGAAAAAAAATAAAGGAGAAAAAAGTGAACAAAATAAATTACTCACGGCTGAGAGCGCTCCTTGTGAGCTCTTCTTGGGATAGCATTCCTTAGAGACGACATTGTTATACTAGTAACAAAGTTTCACTGAAAAATTCAAATAAAGGCAAGATCTTTTCAATTCCCCAATAATTCATGCGTCACAATTATGTCAATTCCCATACTAATTCACACATCAAAATGAGCTATAAAAACAAAAACAAAAAAAGAAGAAGAGAAGTTTCAGTCAACATGTCTGTGTCACAGTCAACATGAAGCAACGACGGAGGCGACAGTGGCGGAGCCAGACAATGGTTGGCTGGAAACTACGTGTGGCTGTGGCCGGCTATGAGAATTTAGAGGTCCTAGACGACTAATTATCACGAGACCCTTCAACATAATTCCATCCAATTAAAAATCCAATTTCTCTTCCCATTATGAGGAAATTGTCTTATTTTCGGCCATTCATCAGTATCCTTAACAAAAATTGAAAGCATATAATATTTTAAACAAAAATCAACACCTATGAACAACATAATGCAGATCAACTAGCTGAACTTCCAAAGTTTACATAATTAAAATGAAACAAACATTCTCTTAATCTATCATTCTTTAACTCGTGAAATTTATAAGATGATTAATCTAAGGTTACTTAACTATGAAAACAATAATCACCATACAACTGCTAAGAGGGTTGCCCGTTTCTGTTATTGCATTGTAGCGTCTGCAATCCAGATTGCTCTAGCTGGTAGAAAGCAATTCTTAATCACAATCCATTATTTTCCTTCCACTTACAAAAAATTGAAATTCAAACAAACAATAATTTGGCTATACATAATTCTCCGCACCAAATAAACTGACTACTAACCTCAAAACTCGTTCCGATTTCAAAGAATTAAGATTTAAGAAATTCAATTCGTTTATAGCTCACACGCTCAAATTTGGGGGAAAAAGGTGACATTTCAGTGATTTCACCCTCAACAATCAACATAATCTTCACATTTCACAAAATAAGGAATGAAATTCATAACCAAGAAAAAGAATTAAAACAAGAATTCATCAACATGATGTGTGCTGAGTCCAGAGAATAAAAACCTTATAGTAAAATATTTTGGTTTCAGCGTAGGAAGCTGCGGACTGCGGACGCCGGATGAGGTCGCCGGTCGACGGTATGTGAGGCTTGGGAATTGACCGAACCTGCCCTCAGATGATTGACTTCTCTAGAGGACTCACTACCAGTGCCAAGCATCAAAGATTAAAGGCTTGTTTGGAATTTGGTGAGATACTTTTGTCTGTTGAAGTCTTGAAGAAGCCGTGAAGATGAAGAAGACCGAAGAGTTGAAGATGGTCACTGGTGTGGAATTAGGTTTTTGAGATTTTTTTATTTGGGGCTTTTTGGGCTTTTTTTGGGCACCTTACTATTTGAGGCCCAAAGAAGTTGCTTGGGGTTTTTTTAGGGCCCTTTGGCCTTACAATTGGCGCTATAAAAGTGGAAATTACACTGGACCAGTTATTTAAAGATCAGTTTTTATAAATCAGGTTTACAAGTTATTTAATCAGTTTTCAGGTTTTTAATTTAAATTAAATAAAGATTA